>JXSR01S053657.1:98161-117911 GCA_000969725.1 Ophiothrix spiculata
GGACCATAACTTGACTTCTGGAAATCGTGTGAAGTTCATTAAGGTGTCATTTTAATCCTTACAGCATGGTCTTTGCAAATAATTAAAAAGGTGAAAATGACAAGAGCTGGCATTTACTGCTGGTTTGGGCTGGACGGTCACATTTGTTCTTCAGGCGAAGGGGTCAACTCAAAGCAAAATATTTTTGATATGTTAAAATATCTCCTATCTTTACCTCCAAAAGTATCGTTTCAACATAAACCTTTTGATTTTCTAATCAGATATATCTTGATATTTAGATGACCCAACTTAAAAATCTAATTTTCTGATGCTCATACTCTCGAAAGATTTACAGTTTCTCCGATGTTTTATGATATCGGCCTCGCATTTAGGACTAAGTTATGTATCAGTCAAACATGCAATGTGGATCCCGGAAAAAAATAAGAAAACTGGGAGCTCAGTCTATTTAGCTCAGTCTAATTATGTTTAAAATTATTTTCATCTATATATCCCGGGTTTTCAATCTGTTTTGAAAGCGCATAAAAACCCTATCTTCATTCAGAAATTATACTTTATATTAAAGTTTATGGAATCTCCAGATTTGAACACTTACTTTGTTGCATATGCTGTATATATCTTCTAATTCGTCACATCACTGTCTGCTTTTTATTTTCATCTGCACCAAACAGCTCGAATTGTGAACTTTAGATAAATCCTACCATGTTTGTGTACGTGATAAGATTTTCTGTACGTGCTTGTTTTCTTGATGAAAAATATTTTAGACACGGCCTATTTCAAACATTTCGAAATAGTATCATTTGGTGTTCCATTTATATAGGCCTATCAGCCAATACATGCAATTTGTTCAAGTACGGTGGACAAGTTATAATTTATAATTTTGATAGAAGAATTTGATCACGTCTGCTTTTTTCTTTTTATAATTTTCCATTATTTTTTATTATTACCGTTATATTGCATGATTAGAACTTTCATATGTCGACTTCCGAGGCAGTCAAAACTCACGGACGGTTCGTGGAGTGAAGTCAGCATAAATCATTTAGTAACTTCTCTGATCACAATCAGCTATTTTGTAAAAGATAAGTGATAAAAAGATATTGAGACCCTGATAACGTTTCTCATGTGTGGATGGTTTTTCAATTTTTGACTTGTGTTGTTACTTTTGCAGGTTTCTCCTCACACTTTCGGAATTATTTGATTAACCTGTGTCATCACCTTTCGATTCCCTTAGGATTATACCTTTCAGGTCTAGCTGCTACACGTATTCAATGATAAACGTGCATTATTATCAACCATAACACTGTATAATCTTATCCGAAAACTATCTCATAGCAGTCTAAGTTTCACACATCTTAACAATACTGGTACTAAAAAGAATCGTTTCTTTTACACCGCCATGTATCAAAATGTATAAACTGGTCATAATAACTATATGATCAGGTTTTTGAAGTGATGAGGTTTTTTGAAGGAATTAAAGAAGAAGTTACAGTTGGCTTAGGTGAAGAAGATAAAACAGATTAAAGTCAAGTGCTCATTTTCAATACATTTTGTTGTAGATTTTGAGATACAGGAATAGTCTGAATAAATTTTGTTCCCGTAATATTGAATCTTCTACGAATTAATCTACACTGAAATGTGATACAATTTGAGGTGCAATGAAGAATACACCGAAATGATACTTAAGATATAGCTATCAATAATTAATATGAAGAGTCTACACATTGATGAACCTGACCTTTAATGAACAGGTGTGAACAATATCTAGGCTCTTTTCTAGGGCATTTATATTGAGATCTGTCACGTATTTGGACAGGGATGGTACGTAAATATTCGATGCAAATTGACCAGTTTGTTTCACTGCAATGACCGCAGGCAGATTAACCCGTACTCTTCTTGCCAAGGGATGCCAAGTTCAATGAAAATATACAGGTTGGAGATTGTTTGTTTTAATCAAATAGTCTATACGCTCATAAGTTTCCAAAGATATCCATGAAATAGTCCAGTTTTCAGGGTTAGCTGTTGGAAATGTTTCAGTTTAAAAAATGTGCTAAAATATATACAATGGTTTATTGTATCTTTCAAAACAATCAACTACGTTTAAAGATGAATGATATAAATAAAAAAAAATGAGTTTTAGGAACATGTTTCCATGTCTTGTGAAATCAGGTTCAAAATCTTTCTACTTTTGTGATAAATTCTCAGTTGTGTCTTGATAGACATATCTCTCTGCTGAAATCGATTTGGATCGAGATCTGATGTTGAAGACATAACCTGTCTTAATTGAAAAATAGTTGCCATATAAAGGCTAATTATGTCTTAATTGTATTTTGTTAGTGAATGATTATAGAATAAAATCATGTCAATGTATTGGATAAAGAGTCTTTGATAATTAACGCTGCACTCATACATGATGTACATTCTATTGTATGTTTAAACATATAAACCTGACCATGATCTGCAGCGTGTTCATTTCCAGTTCAAGTTTAATTACTGTTATTAATTCGTTTCTTCTCTTTCAAAGTCACAATTGAGTATTGGGCACATGTGCATGTCTTGTGTCTGCTCAATTAAGCTTTGTCGATATTCCGATAACATTGAAATAAGTGTCAATATTTCAATCAACTAAATTACATAAAATCTATACCAAAGCGAATCAACCTTTTGCAATGTACTAGTATACAGTTGAGAATCTCCTGTGTAACATGAAATACCAATTGTACATAATAATTCCTATCAAAAATTGCTTTATTTTTTAATCAATATTCTTATCCATTTTAACGAAGAAAAAATACAATTTTATTGTTAGGGGAAAAGTTCACCAAAAATCACTTTTTAAACTCATAAATGTAATCATATAAAAAAGAGAAAAAATGCAAAAAAATGCCTAATTTGCATAATTAATTAGCGGCCATCTTTGATTGTTTTTTTTGCATACGGTTCCCGTTTTTATTTTCTTTGTTTTTCTTTTCTTTATTTAAAAAACTACATAAGTAAAAGAAAAAAATAATTCAGCATTTGTTTCAGTTTTTCTTTTCTCCTTCATTTCATTTTATTTTCTCCTTCATTCAAAAAAATGAAGTCTCTTGCATGTACGGTTGCGTCCTGTCGCATTTTGAAATCCGACACCGAAATAGAAAAAATAATTTCTAGGCCACCAATTAAATATGCAAATTTGGCAATTGTTTTCTCTTTGTTGATATTGGTTGTCATGTACCGAAAGTGAAGTCCCTAGCATTTTTAGTATAAAATATTTTTGGTGGATATCTACCCCTTAAAATCTTGATTGTTTTCAGTATTGATTATCTGGTTTAGCCTACATATGAGTTAGGCCCTTGTTATATGACTATATATCGTAGGCAGTTAAAATGTAAGAACGGTATCAAATTTACAGACTGCATTAATTAGAAAATGTGATTGTGACACTGTCATCGATTATTGAGTTAGCTGTGGCAATGCTGGCAAGGTAGTAATTTGCTGAAATAGATTTTTTGACAGATTCACAAACATGAAGTTTAATAACTTCACAGTTTGGCGATTCTTTCTGTGTCAAGATAGTTTATGAGTATTTGTTTTTAAACAAGATGCAAGGAATGCAAATTGTTCATATCGTTTGCCTAGCAAAAGGTACATAATGTAACTTTTACTTACCAAAATCATGACGAATTTGGTAGTTGATAGTCTAAATAGAAATTGCACTGTTTCTAATTAGTTCTTAAAGATATATTTATTTGATATAATTAAATGATAAAAAGGTTTATGATACTTTGAATGGAAAGTGTCAACATTTATCTGTAGAAAGCTTATTAGTTACGAGCGCCAACCATTCATTTCGATGACTCAGATGAGCTGATAGCAACCGTATGTAATAATTGGAAAACATAATTTGCACAAATCTCATATGATTTATATTATATCATCATTGGGAAAATTAACGCCAATTTATTTGATTGCGACTTAATGTTTTCAAACGGAATCACCGAAACGGCATAAAGCAAGGAGGTGTATTACATGAACAGATGGATTTTTAAAGTTGACTAAAATAGTTTAAAACATGTGTAAAAAGAGGTCATTTGTTTTCGTGTGTTGCTTTGTTTGTGTGAAAAGAGGAGGTATCGTCTGCACAGTATTAATCGACACCAAAATGTCCATCAAAACTAGATTTTCAGAAAGGAGGTCACGTTTTAAATTAGAGAAGAAACCATGCAAGATGTAGAAAAACAACGTTGAAGACCAAATTACAAGCATCTAGCGCCAATTCTCTGAGCCACGAGCAATCCTCATTATACAACTCACCAATAACAACACTGGAAAAAATTTACCAAAACTATCCCCAAACATTCAGCGCCCTTTTTTTAGGTCATTAGCAGTCAAAATGATGCTCTAAAAACGAAGGCAGTAAATCTGCGTGGATATCTTTTAGCTGTATGACATTTTTATTATTCATGATGCTCTGTGGACGTAAATCATATAAATGACCCATTCCATCGAAACTGTTCAAATGTCGGGAACTACATGTGTCTCATGTCATCGCTATCTGGCTATGGTAATGGTCAGTTAATAATAATAACAAACATTTATATAGTGCTATGACTAAACCGCGTAGTTGACTCATATCTCCTCTACAAAGTGACATACATGTAGCACCCGACATTTGGTTGGTCTTGATGTGATGAGTCACATTTGGTTTGCAAAGCTAGAAAGCAATGTTACCAGCTGTTAGAGGCTTTGTGACAAATCTACCCCATGAAATTATTATTATGTCTGATCGATGGGAATATTGTTTGCTTCTTGGTGAGAGGGAAATGGGCTAACGATAGCTAAAGCAAACAAGAGTTACTTATTAATATCACATGAAGACGTGATGTGCATTTCACGGATGCATTTATTTCAAGTGATTATACTTTGTCTAGAAAAACCTAGATAATGTTATAGTCCTTGCATTTCAAAATACTGAATAAGCTCCTTAAATTTTGCGACAAATTAACAAGATTTTAGTGTTAACAATATTAAATCTTCCTAGGCTCTGAACATGCTGAATAAACTATTTACCATGAAATAGATGATAATTTGTTTTTAGTCTAATTTTATGTTTTTCATATTAGCCGAATGACATTTAATATTGTATTATACCAACAACTTTTATTCACTATACATTTTGTATGTGGTATGTGTGGAACAACAGATATAAAATATGAAAATTACTTTTGAGATATTGGACAAATTACTTGACTAAAACAAAATAGACAAATCATGGATGGTAAAAGTGTCAATGAATTTTAATTACTTCATGGGGAATTCCTTGGTATGACTTATACTAAAAATAATTTTAAAATAATATGATGCAGCAATGCTATAATATTGTATTAATTTCAAAGTTATCTTTGTTGTCAATTATTTCACCAATAAAAGATACAAATGTCTGCATTCTATATACTTGAATTCATGTCCATCCGGTCACGTTCAATTATTTGAACAAAAATGACAATAACGCAAGCAATAATAGTGAAATTGAACAAAAATTGCCATAATGTAAATAGTAGTGGCCATATAGCCTCACCACCAGAAATCGACGAACAACTAATACAAGGCGAACTTAGTATCATGGATACTTTATATGCAAGCGAAGTATTTGCCCGGAAAATCCACTTTTGTTACACAAACAATCGAATGATAGTAATGAAATATAGCCTGTCGAAGAAACATGCAAAGTAAAATTGGGTAGGTTTATACACTGCTAGTTGATTTCATTGAACAATAAATCTGATTCAGAAGGCGGGTAAATTTCTTGCATGAAATTTATAGCCGGTGGCGGTTTGAAAACCAACAAATCGGTTGTTCTTCCAGAAACTACCTCAGAAACTCTATCAACATGTAAATTCATGGGTCAAATCTGTTGCACGGATAGGTTAAGGGTTCGTGCATTTTAAGCTAACTTTTGGTTAAAGGAAAAATTGTGTGCTTCATAAAAACAACCTTTTTTCCAGGTACAGATTGTAATTTCATGTTAATGGATTACTTGTGAAACATGCATTAGCAAAATTCTTTTTATATGGTGCGACGTTGTTTTCTTTTTTGAT
This sequence comes from Ophiothrix spiculata, assembly GCA_000969725.1. Taxonomy (NCBI): domain Eukaryota; kingdom Metazoa; phylum Echinodermata; class Ophiuroidea; order Amphilepidida; family Ophiotrichidae; genus Ophiothrix; species Ophiothrix spiculata. Next base: position 104,236 of record JXSR01S053657.1, read on the forward strand.
TTTGAAAAAGGCTGTCTGGATTGGCCTACTTATAGGCCATCGGTCCCAATCACATTTATCGTGTAAACCGTCAACAATGTAATTAATTAGTCAAATTGAATTCACTGAGAGTAACCTGCTACCTCATAATTCTTACTCACTGTATTTTAATTCGTCTCATTTAGGTGGCATCATGTGCTCGCAGACATTAGCGTGGCCGTGGTTTACAGCCGCTGAGAGAATATCTCCGATTACAACACTTTATTATCTTTAAACCGTAGCCTTGAAATTGATCTTCTATATTCGAAGTTTACAATAACTACACGGGAGCAATTTTTGCAACTGCTTTAACTATACAAGACTGATATCAAAATTTGCCTCTTAAGATGAAAAAGAAATGATAGGCAGTGTGCATATCCGTCGATGTGCTCGATGTATTTCTTATAATTAAAGATGAGAGGTACCTACTCAACGCGCTAGTCAAGTTACATACCTTGCTCAAGGTCTATGTTTTATAGTATTGAGGCACACTAAAGCTAAACATAGCATAATACTTCAACATTTTCCGTGATCTCTGTTGGTAGAATAATAATGATTTATTCCCTTAATATGTGTATCATAATGATCATGATACTACTAAATTAATGACCTTCCTCACTTAAGTTTTCGACATTTCGAGATTTTTGAATAAATCAGCTGTTTAGCGTTAGTGGTATTATATATGCGTGTATGAAAAAATCTGACCTGGAATATGCGCTGTATTAAGTAGCATGCAACATAATACTTGAGTGGCCACTGCAACATTATACTTGAGTTGCGTACACAGAAAAAAATGAGTAATTTGACTCATTTGAGGCTTAGTGTGTCAGTACACGGACAAAATGACTCACAAATTGTGGAAAGTGACTCATTTGTCCGTGTACTGACACACTATGACTCAAGTGAGTCAGATGACACACTTTGTATTTTCTTTGTTAATTTGTACTCGACTGACTTACTTTTGCTTATATCATGATCTCTGGAAACAATGCAGCATGCCGTATTAAATTTGTTGATGCTCGAATACTAGTAGTATAGATTCTGAGATAATTTCATGATTTCATTTTTTAGATTGAATCCCAAACATGTAAAAGGCCATTCACACCTTTACAAATTACAAACATCGACAAAAAAAATGGGCAAAGATGTAGGGAAAATAACCTATTGCACAAGCGATTCAAATATTTTAATCTGCCTGTTTTCCAAAAGCGTTTTGGTTCAATGCAATGTCAAAGACGAAGCTATAATACTGTTGGCCAAGTTATTCATACATTCATAAAGACTGAGCAATTCACAAATGAACTTTTAACTCTACATATGGTTACGTTTGGTTTGCACCAGATATGTTCTCTGAATTAACGAATTACTCAGTTTCAGTTTTGCAATTTTTACTTTATTTACTTTGCAGTCTAGAGTTTTTTTGGTAAACATTTAGGCAAACAAAATATATTTGAATTCTGATATGTGATGACTTACCCCGAAAATGGTGACTTTTCGACAGAACACTTTTCGAGAAACTGATGAAAATAGGCAGCAAAAAATAAAGAAAAAAAATAAGAATTTCCAGCAGATTTTCTATAGTAAATTGTGATCGCCTTGATCAATTTCAATAAGTAAGGTGTCATTTTAAAGCTTAGAAAATGCTGTAACAGATGAAATCAAAATTGATATCATCTTCAAAGTCCCCTGGGGTGAGCCATCACATATGTCTTCATGAATCGCATGAAGGAAGTATCCATCCCAAATCCAAAAAAAAAAAAACATTTTATGTAAAAACATATCAAATATTTACTTCACAAACAGAGATGCCACTTTTCAGGTTTTAACCTGAAATCAGGTTTTTCAGAAGTTCAAACCATGATTTCAGGTGGGTTTTTTTATGATCTCAAAATTTACATATTTTCATATATTTTCGGTCCTTTTTGGAGTATCTTTCAAAAAGTGACCGCTTTTTCAGGGGTTTTTTTTTTCAATGAAATCAGTAGCATCTCTGACAAAGTATTATTTCAAAAAAAGATGTCTGATACATATCTCCTGACTTTCAGATGACTAAACATAAACATTATTTTGCATATGCTTTAAAATATCAGCCTTCACCCTCGAATTATTATAAGGTTTCTTCAGTGTTTTATGATATGACATTTGCGATTTGGTTTATGCAGTGTATGTATTGATCAAACTTGCAAATGAAATCAGTCAAATTATGTTTTAAAATTTTGTCAACTATTTATCCTCAATCTGTTTTGAAAATGCATGGAAAGACCTTTTTTCATTCAGAAACCGTATCAGTACTCTGTATTAAATGTTATGGAAACTACAGATTTCAACACTTTCTTTCTTATGGATGCAATATGTAACTTCAATTCGTCACCTGTACCAAACAGCTGGAATTGTGAACTCTCGTAGATACATCCTACCATGTTTGTATACGTGATAAGATTCTGTACGTGATAAGTATTTTTCACGGTCTATTTCCAACATTTCGATTTTTTTAAATATTTTTATAGGCAGTTTGTTTAACCATGGCATGGTGGTCAAAGTTATGAATTTCTTAACAGACGATTTAATTGCATTTCTTATACATTTATTGCAGTAAATATTACTTTTTTATTTTGATTTGCATTTCTTTCTTCCTTTCAAAAGAAACGACTTGACATATGCTGACTTTCGAACCAGTCGAAACTCATGTACGATTTAGGAACTGAAGTCAGCATACATTTTAGTGACCTCGATGACCTCAATCTCCTACTGTTAAAAAGAAACTTTTAATAGTTTTTTTGTGTGCATGGTTCTCCAATTTTGTTACATATTGTGCAGATTTTTTTTATCCCACTTTAAGAATTATTAACCTGTGTCATCACCCTTCGAATACACCCTTCAAATCTAACTTTTGCACATTTTCAACGAGACATTATAAACCATGATGCAAGTTTTCTTTTAACTATTACACTCTTTGTTAAACTTATATCATCGGAAATCTGTGTGTCCGAAATGGGTGATTCCCCTTGGATTTGAACACGGGACCTCTCGATCCCATGTTCAGAACAGCAACCCACCAGGCCACCGGGGCAGCGATATCTTAATCAGAGTTTACCACGGTTATAATCGGAGGTGTCTGTTACAAGTAGCCTGCATATTTGTATAATATTGGTCTTGAAGGAATCATAATTAGTAATAACAATTATGTGCTGAAATTGGAAATTGCAGGTTCTTGTTATTTTAAAGTAGGGCCTAATTTTGAAATATGAGAGAGTTATTTTTTTCGCAGTAACAAGATTTTAGTGGATTTATTTGAATTTATCTAAAATGAAGTGAGATACATGCAATTTGAGATCCAATTAAGAATAGATAGATAGAAAGATACTTATGATATAATAGCTATCAATTGTTGATATGAGGAGTCTACACAATGATGAACCTTACATTTAATGAACTGGTGTGAACTATCTAGGTTTTATTTCTAGGGCATTTATATTGAGATATGTCACGTATTTGGACAAATATGGTACGTAAATATTGGATGTGGATGCAAATTGACCAGTTCGTTTCACTGCAATGACTGCAGGCATATTAGCCTGTACTTTTCTTAAGCAATGTTAAGTGATGCCACGTTGGACGAAAACTTTTTCATTAAACGTCTATTATGCTCATCACATTTCATCAAATAGTCCAGTCTTCATGGGTAGTAGTTGTTGGTAATTTTCCAGTTAAAGTTATTAAGCCACAGTCGGTGGACCATTCGGTTGAAAAAATCTCCAAAAGAATCGAAAACGTTACAAGCTGAATAATCCATACGAAAATGTGCCGCAGAAATTATTAGCCTATTTCGTCTCATTATGTTGTGAAAACTGGTTCAAAATGTCTTCACTTGTGCGAGATATTCCCTTTTGAGAATCTATGATCTAATCATTTTTAAAACATAATATAAAGGATGAAGTGTCTTATTTCATGTACATTGGCCTTGGCAATTTTAAGTTCGAGTATATTTACCGTTATTAATTCATGCATTCTCCACTATTAAAGTCATAATAGAGTATTGAACTTGTGCGTGTTTGTGTCTGGCCAATTAAGCTTTGTCAATATTCCGGTAACATTGAAATGAGTGTCAATTTGACTCGACTAAATTTGATAAAATCAGTAACAAAGTCGATCAACATTTTACCGTCAAAACAAAGTGTACAATATTGAAAAGCGCCTTGTGTCAAAATTAATAAAAATATAATACCAACTTAACATGTAATTATGGAAGTATGCCATACTAGGACAAGGAAAACTAATGAAATATATAGAGGGAGTGGAATTGGCTATTTGAGAGTACTGTTACTTTAATACATTTCAAACTTGTCTTGATTTATAGAACTTTTATCAACATGTTTTTGAAGATAAAAATACAATTTTACAGTTAGACATTGTGATGATTTGAAGCACTCATCAGTTGGTGATATATGAGCATTGCAAACCAGTATATCAAATGTATTACTTGTTGTATTTTACCGAAATGTAACTAAAACCGAGAGTGTAATATGAGTATCCGTCTGTTATTTGCATAATAACAGATAAAAGCCGTTCTTCCTGTGTAGAGAGAAATTGAATAACACTATAGAATTTCCAGAATACAAAGCACATTTACAGAAGTAGTCTTTAGCTTATATCCCAAACTGAACTGTGCAAAATTACATAAAATATTTTACTGTGACAAATTTGAATGTGACTGTATAACAATAGTTTTGACATTTCTGATATGTTCATATGAATCTGCACCAGTTTAGACGCTGTTCAGTTATATTCTCCATAGCATCTAAACAGATGTATAAGATTAATAGATCATGTACACCTTCAATTGATGGTAGTAATGTGTCACTGTCCACGCATGGTAAAAATAACCACATCACAAGTCCATAACTTGTCGCCTGATGGAAAAAACAATTGTACAATTTTAAGGCAAAGTAAAAAAAAAATTGTTTCTTGTCCAAGGTTCATCGATTTCGGGGAAAATGTGATAATTTGTTTAAAAAGAGATACTAATGTATTGCTTAAAATATTGGTTTAATTTCATAGTTGTTTGGAAGAAAGATGCCAAACCTGATCTTTAATGAGTAATTTTACATGATTTTATTTAAAAAAATATATACAAACTTGTAAATATAATGGTTTTTTATGCTATCAACCAAAGTGAATTCAATGAACAGTGTTTTAAACCACAGGTCAGAGTGACCATATCTAAAAAGTAATTACGGTATGTGTCATATCTACCGACTGCATTGATTAGAAAATGTGATTTGACTTTGTATTCAATTATGGATTTCTCCCCGGTAGATGTTACAATGTAATAGGTTTTCACGGATGTAAATAGTGATATTTTCATGACCAGACAACAGCAAATGGTAGAACAGATTGTCTGCACCTGTCTAATTGCTTCACGATGTAATATGTTTTCAACTCGTTTGCTGTTTTGTTGGTATGCAGATAGATGGATGTAATACTATGTAGCTAAAGAGGTTTTGAAAAACAAGATCATTGTTTGCGATCGCGTGGCCCCTGTTACTTCAATTTTTTCATATACATGTAAATCTAAATTATAATGGGCATAAAAACGTATATAGACAAAAGTATAATCTGTTTCTAACTATATATATTTTAAAACATTTTAAATGATAAATAGATTGTATAATACTTTGACTGGTTAGTGGTAAAGGTGACGTGGTAGGAAGATAATAACAATCACCACCAAAAACCTTTGATGACTCAGATGGGCTTATAGCAATCCTGTGTATTAATTACAGAAATTAAATTCTCCAATCTCAAATGATTCATATAAAATCATCATTGTGAAAGTTAACGCCAATTTATTCGATTTAGAACTTCTGTTTTTAAACGGAACCAAACGGAATAAAGTAAGCGGGGTTTGACTTTAGGTAAGCCTTTTAATTGGATTTTAAAAGCTTATTAAAAACGATCAAATCTTAAAAACATTTAATAATTGCTTTGTGTGCGGAAAAAAAAACCAGTCATTCTCTGTACAAGGTAAGGGAGCACCAAACTTAAAAGGGGTCACGGTTTTACGTTTAAAAATGAAAGAAGAAACAGCCACGTGAGTTGTTGAAAAAAAAAAAAAAGAAGAAAAGAAAAGACCAAACTACAAACGTCTAGCAACAATTTGTAAAGCCACGGGCATCCTAATTATATACCATATAACAACACTGGAAACAAAGCAATTACCAAAAGTGTACCCCAGACATTCAACGCCAATTTTAAGTGTTACAATGTAATAGGTTTTCACGGATGTAAATAGTGACATTTTCATGAGCAGACAACAGCAAATGGTTGAACAGATTGTCTGCACCTGTCTAAGCTCTGTGAACATAAATAAATTAATACATAATCTAGAATAATTACTCCAGTTACCATTTTTTCAGACACAAAACTATAATTTTAAAAACACGACTAATCATTGACCAATATCTCTTTCATAAAATAAGAAACACGTTGTATCCGACATGTGGATGGTTTGGTTTGAAGAGTCGCATTTAAGAACTAGACTGAAATGTAAGCAGCTGTTTAAGGCTTTGTGACAAATCTACCCCATGAAATTATAATTAATGTCTGATCGATGGAATATTGTTTGCTTCTTGGCGAGAGGGAAATGGGCTAACGATAGCTAAAGCAAACAACAGTTACTTATTAATATCACAAGAAGACGTGATGTGCATTTTATGGATGCATTTATTTAAAGTGATTTTCCTTAAAGGGTGAAAAACTTGTTAAAGCTGTTATATAAACGATAGTAGCATAGCACTAAATTAATGGTGCAGTTTAGAGTCCTTGTCCTTAAGAAATGCTTTACCAATCCTCCGAAATTTTAAAGCCTCGTTATACTATCTTCAAACATGTACATCAAATATAATTGGATTTTGATTATTACGGGGGAAATGTATTATAATACAATTACTTTAATGCAGTAGTACCATAACAAATTATTGTATCGTACTAATTTGAAAGATCTCTTTGTTACATTAATACTGAAAGCTTGTTCTTCAATTTTCTTTTCCATTCAGTTGTGCTGTTCATAGCGATGACGTAAGTTACGCATAGTTCGAACTAAAATGGCGATAATGTAAACAATAGTGACCATATAGCCTTACCCCAGCTCGGAACCCTCAGAAAACGACGGATACATATTAAATACTAGGCAAAATTAGAATTATAGATTCTTTTGCAAGCGAAGTATTTGCCCGCAAAATCCACCTTTGTTGCACAAACAATCGAATAATAGTAATGAAATATAACCTGTCGAAGAAACATGCATAAGTAAAATTGGGTAGGTTTATATACTGCCAGATGATTTCATTGAATGATACATTTATAATCCGGGAAAAGGCGGGTAAATTTCTTGCATGAAGTTGATATCTGGAGGCGGTTTAAAAACCAACAACACAAATTGTTCTCAGTAAAGAGACAAGAATGTTTAAGTCAAGAGACAAAAGTGTTTAGCTTTTTTCACAAGGCAGATTTTTTCCTTCAAATTTTATGTTAATGAATCACGTGTTAAACATGCGCCAGCAAAATTCATTTTATAAGTTAAAATATCTCATATCGTGAAATTATACCACTAAAACACTTTTTACAAAATGCGATACATTGTTTGATTGTGGGTGCGTTATGTTGCTATGACTGCTGGTATTTAAGTATATCGGCCCCAAACAAATTGGTCCTGTAAGCTGCTAGCACTCTAATTAATTAGTCAAATTGAATTCGCTGAGAGTAACCTGCTACCTCATCTTACTCATTGCAATTCATTTTGATTCACCTCATTTAGGTAGCATTCAGACATAAGTGCATTTTACACACGTAGAGAGAATATCTCGGATTACAACACGTTATTGAAATTAAACCGCATCCTTGAAATTGATCTTGGTACGATTACTACACGAGAGCAGTTTTAGCCTAGTTTTACTTTTACTAGTCGAAACTGATTTCATAATTTGCCTCTCAAGAATGAGTTGAAACGAGAGCCAGTGTTCATATCCGCGATGAGTCGATGTCCTCGATGTATTTGTAATTAAAGACGAGAGGTACCTACTCAACGCGCTATTCAATTTACATACTTTTCTCAAGGTCTATAGTTGGAGCACAGCAAAGCTAATCATTGCCAGTTGAGACTATATTATTGGCCCCTTCTGGTTTTTAAGGTATAGAAAAACGTTCTGGTATTTGAGATTTGCACCTCCTTTTATTCAATATCACAGCACTAGTATTTCATTTTTAGGGTCTGTTTGTTTTTCTTATTTGTGTCTTATGTGATGTCATTACTCAATCGATGTAGAAATTTAAGTATTACTAGCATATATACAGGCCTGCATATATATTAACATACGTCTAATGTTGATAAAGTTATATGAACAATTTCTTTTCGGATGAAAGTAGCAAAATAAGATCATTTAGAGTAATACGGCTACTGTCATGGTTACTGTCATGTATAACCTCTTACTTTTAAGTATGTATATGTGTAATAGATTATAACTATTTTGGATATTTGTATTAGTATGTAATACCATGAATGTACGCTTTACTATGTCGGCAAAGTTCGTATTATTGGAGTCACTGAAAGTTATGTTATATAAATGATAACACATGCAGGTTAGTGCAGGTAGACTTTCTTGCTTTAAAAATAAAACTTAACTGTAAAATCCAAGACCCCTTAATCATGAAATGGCAGATATTACGTCACACTTGATATCTGCTGTTTATATAGGTGTAAGCTTGTGAACATTATTGCCAGCGCATTGATTGTATTTTTGCATCCCAAATATTGTGAATTATTAAATTATGTTCATTGCTTCAGAATGTAAACAAATTCAGTTTCATTCATTCCAGTACCTTTAATATCTTGCCTACGATGTTTGTTCTAACTAGGGGCCAGTTACTTTAGGCAACGCAGATTAGTGCACATTTTGCGCTAATTTCAAAACGATTAATGAAGGCACAGTATTCATAACAAAGGTAGATTGAATTATATTGCAACATAAGTGGTGTATTTAGAATGCAAATGATATCTTAAATTCGATTTTCAAATTAGACTTTTAGGTGATAGATATTACTATAAGGTGTTTTGTGACCCATACTCCAAGCTATGGCTTGATTCGTTCAATTCTTTAAGTGTCTACTAACAATTGCATAGTTATCACCACTATTTCAACTACGACAATCAGTTCGATATATGTATACATGCACTTGAGGCTTTTTAACTTATTGATAGCACGATCAAATAATAGTATGACATTTAAACAACAAGCTGTAGGCGGAATTGTATTCCTTTGAGAAATAGCACACAAAAATACATATCCGGAATAAGTGGTATTAGAAAACATTAAACACGTTTACCCCTCAAGTATCAAATAATATTCATTACAAACAGATGTGTTAGTCAGCTTGACGTTTTCTGTACAAATATATATAGGCCTATATAATATGTGCTGTTTGAAATATTTCTGTGAAAATCAACAAAAGCTTTAAGAATGAAACCGTTACATTATATACTTATTTTGCAGTAATTGTTTTGTAACCCTACAAATTATTTAATTGAAACTTTGATAGTATAAAGTAAAACAGTTAAAGCCTTAAAATGGTAAGAAAACATCAAACAAGTTTCCTTTTAAAGCATCAAGTAATATTCATTACAAACAGATGTGTCTAAGTTAGCTTGATGTTTTCATGGACAAATACATGTAATATGTTAATGCATGTTTTACATATTAATGTGTAAAACTGCAAAGCTCAGTGTATGTTAAGTGAAGACACTCAAGCCATTCTTCCCTGCAATTAAGACCAGATGAGATATTATGGTCCCGACTGTGGTATTATTATACTCAAAAGAGTGATGAAATAGACATAATATTTTACAATTTGATCATGTTCCTCGTCCAAGATTCTTCATTTTCGGGTAAAATGTGATCTTTTGTTTACAAAGAGATACTAATGTATTGCTTCAATAGAATCATTGGTTTAATTTCATAGTTGTATGGTAGAAAGATGCCAACCATGAGTAATTTACATGATTTTATTTAAAAATTTGTAAATATAATGATTTTTTATGCTATCAACCAAACTGAATTCAATGAACAGTGTTTTAAACCACAAGTCAGAGTGACCATATCTCAAAAGTAATTACGGTATGTGTCATATCTACCGACTGCATTGATTAGAAAATGTGATTTGACTTTGTATTCAATTATGGATTTATCCACGGTAGATGTTACAATGTAATAGGTTTTCACGGATGTAAATAGTGACATTTTCATGAGCAGACAACAGCAAATGGTTGAACAGATTGTCTGCACCTGTCTAATTGCTTCACGATGTAATATGTTTTTAACTCGTTTGCTGTTTTGTTGGTATGCATAAGTATTAGATGGATGTAATACTATGTTTCATTTAGTTACATTCAAACACGCTACAGAGTTGTTCATCGCCAATCAACAACGATGCATCCATGCGTCCGCGTATTTTTTTCGCGCGAGGTTGGCTTTAGCCACCCGAGCGTGATAAAAATACGCCGACGCATCGGATGCAGAGAATACCTTTCAACAACGAAAATCTTTCTGAAAACGGATGAATTAAATTCTAAATGCTTTCAAGTTAACAAATACTTATCTTCATAAAAATATTTAGCAGAATCTGCTAATATCGTTTTTTAATGTTCCCAAACACCAGTCCTCGCACGTACTCCAGTTTCTGACGCACGATGAACAGTGCGCCGACTTATGTGTACTGCGTAAACGCACCTCACGAATCAACAACGGCCGGTTCCCGTATAAGAAAATACGGTGAGTTGTTGAATATGAAATGCACTCTCTACAAACATCTTCGAAATGACTTGTTAGAGATCATACTGACATAGATTTATTATCAGATATAGAAGTGTTCAAACTGATTATGAGTGCTAGTGATTATAACATAATTATTCCAGTGTGTACTTATGTTAAATCTGCTTTTTACAATCGTGATAATGTACATACATAACATGTTTACTTTATCTTAAAATTGTATTTGTATATGTATATATATATATACTTTTGTAGTATTTAGACGGTTGTTGTATTGTTTTTGACTATACCTGTATGTCTGGTTTTATGTCAATAAATTGATTGATTGTAGCAAAAGAGGTTTTGAAAACCAAGATCATTGTTTTCGAACGCGTGGCCCCTTTAACTTCATTTTTTTCTATGTAGATATAAATTATAATGGGCATATAACGTATATAGACGAAAGTGTAGTCTGTTTCTAACTATATATATATTTTAAAACATTTTAAATGGTAAATCGATTGTATAGTACTTTGAATGGTTAGTGGTAAGAGTGACGTGGTAGGAAGATGATAACAACCACCAACAAGAACCTTTGATGACTCAGATTTGCTTATTGCAATCCTGTGAATTAATTACCGAAATTAAATTCTCCAAATCTCAAATGATTCATATAAAATCATCATTGTGAAAATTAACGCCAATTTATTTGATTGAGAACTTCTGTTTTTAAACGGAACCAAATGGAATAAAGCAAGCGGGGTTTGACTTCAGGTAAGCCTTTTAATTGGATTTTAAAAGATTATTAAAAACGATCAAATCTTAAAGACATTAATAATTGCTTTGTGTGCGAAAAAAACAGCCATCCTCTGTACAAAGTAAGGGAGCACCAAACTTAAAAGGGGTCACGGTTTTACGTTTTAAAGTTAGAGAAGAAACAGTCACGTGAGTTGTTGAAAAAAAAGAAAAGAAGAAAAGACCAAACTACAAACGTCTAGCAACAATTTGTAAAGCCACGGGCATCCTAATTATACACCATATAACAACACTGGAAACAAAGCAATTACCAAAAGTGTACCCCAGACATTCAACGCCCATTTTGAGTTCATGATATGGCAGTCACAAACTAAAGATACCCTACAAAACTAATAGCAATAACCTTTTGAGGATTTCATAGCTGTGCGACAGTTTTATTATTCAAGCAGCTCTGTGAACATAAATAAATTAATACATAATCTAGACTAATTACTCCAGTTACCATTTTTTCAGACACAAAACTATAATTTTAAAAACATGACTAATCATTGACCAATATCTCTTTCATAAAATATGAAACACGTTGTTTCCGACATGTGGATGGTTTGGTTTGAAGAGTCGCATTTAAGAACTAGACTGAAATGTAAGCAGCTGTTTAAGGCTTTGTGACAAATCTACCCCATGAAATTATAATTAATGTCTGATCGATGGAATATTGTTTGCTTCTTGGCGAGAGGGAAATGGGCTAACGATAGCTAAAGTAAACAACAGTTACTTATTAATATCACAAGAAGACGTGATGTGCATTTTATGGATGCATTTATTTAAAGTGATTTTCTTAAAGGGTGAAAAACTTGTTAAAGCTGTTATATAAACGATAGTAGCACTAAATTAATGGTGCAGTTTAGAGTCATTGTCCTTAAGAAATGCTTTACCAATCCTCCGAAATGTAAAGCCTCGTAATACTATCTTCAAACATGTACGTCAAATACAATTGGATTTTGATTATTACGGGGGGAAATATATTATACTACAATTACTTTAATGCAGAAGTACCATAATAAATTATTGTATCGTACTAATTTGAAAGATCTCTTTGTTACATTAATACTGAAAGCTTGTTCTTCAATTTTCTTTTCCATTTAGTTGTGCCATTCATAGCGATGACGTAAGTTACGCTGAGTTCGAACTAAAATGGCGATAATGTAAACAATAGTGACCATATAGCCTTACCCCAGCTCAGAACCCTCAGAAAACGACGGATACATATTAAATACTAGGCGAGATTAGAATTATGGATTCTTTTGCAAGCGAAGTATTTGCCCGCAAAATCCACCTTTGTTGCACAAACAATCAAATAATAGTAATGAAATATAACCTGTCTAAGAAACATGCATAAGTAAAATTGGGTAGTTTATACACTGCCAGTTGATTTCATTGAATGATACATTTATAATCCGGGTAAAGGCGGGTAAATTTCTTGCATGAAATTGATAACTGGAGGCGGTTTAAAAACCAACAACACGGTCATTCTATCGGAAACTACTTGAGAAAATCTATCAATTTTGTGAATGCATGACTCAAAAAATCTTTGTTACAGTGACACAAATTCTTACATTTTAAACTGATTCAGTTTTCAATTTTAAGAAAAAAATTGTCCTCAGTAAAGAGACAAGAATGTGTAAGTCAAGAGACAAAAGTGTTTAGCTTTTTTCACAAGGCAGATATTTTCTTCAAATTTTATGTTTATGAATCACGTGTTAAACCTGCGCCAGCAAAATTCATTTTATAAGTAAAAATATCTCATTTCGTGAAATGTTACCACTAAAACACTTTTTACAAAATGCGATACATTTTGTGATTGTGGGTGCGTTATGTTGGTATGATTGCTGGTATTTAAGTATATCGGCCCAAAACAAATTGGTCGTGTAAGCTGCTAGAAGGTTAATTAATTAGTCAAATTGAATTCGCTGAAAGTAACCTGCTACCTCATCTTACTCATTGCAATTCATTTTGATTCACCTCATTTAGCTGGCATTCAGACATAAGTGCATTTTACACACGTAGAGAGAATATCTCGGATTACAACACGTTATTGAA
>JXSR01S053660.1:0-12167 GCA_000969725.1 Ophiothrix spiculata
CCAGCCAGTCTTAGTAGGTAGCTTTTCAAAGTAATCCGCTCGATAAGAAATTCATTATGGTATAGATGATACGGAAATAGTACTCAACATAAATTCACCCGCCGGTCGGGCAGGTATCAGGCACTGTCTTTTGAAGCGTAGTGAGAGTGATCACTCGCCATCACTCTCCTTAAATGAAGCTAAGGAGAGCTATTTATCACTCACCCACCATTGGCAGAAACAATTGCAAGGCAGAATATGAATAATGCAATTCCTTGCAAATTATATCAAATCACTCTCCCACAGCTCACCTAAAAATCTGAAGGAGAGTGATTTGCAGCTCGCCTGGAATTTTTCAAAAGACAGTCCCTGAGGTATATTTTTTTTTGATCCGCCGAACGCAAACAACACCGGGCATGGGATGCAGGGCGCGTGCTAATGTCCTAAAGTCGTTAATTCATAGCAAAGTATAATTTTCTAAAAATGTCAATTTTGATGAAAACTTTATTCCAATTTTCTCGAAAGTATAAGTAAAATTAAATCACGTAATATTTTCAACTTGTTTACTTTTTGGAATTTATTCCTGTTTATTTTTTATTTTAACTTTTTAAAATATTACCACAAAAAGGTCAAAAAAGGGAACGTGTTCCTAGAATCTTGATTTTTATATTTCTTACCTTTTTTATTTATTATTATTTCTTTATTTAAGAAGAAAGTCTCAAAATTGAGAAATGCTTATTAGACAGTTGTTTTATAGATTTCAAAAGAGGAAAAAAGACCCAATATTACTTGATAAAATCTTATCTAGACTTAATATAGTTATGTACATTTTAGTTTGACATTTAATGTAGAAAAATAATACGTGCAAGTTTAATGAATCTTCCCCAGCCTTAAGATAGTTAAGTGGTATGTCGTTTGTGGTATAAATATTGATAATCTAATTGCGTCAAATAGAACGCAAATACCTTCTTTATCAATATTATAAGATCGGTTTTATGTGTAAGTGATCTAAAATAAAAATGTTGTAAGGTAAGTCAAGTAATTTGAGAAAAAATTCCTTGAAATCGGTCAATTTTGTTTAATTTCAAATTTTGTAATGTGCGAGAACAGTATGTATATTTATTGTCTTCGAACATCTTGATAATTGTACAGCATCTGCAGTCCCATTGACGATATTTCAATTGTTGATATGGAATATATATTTGATTAATGTCTGTAAAGTTTATATTTGAGAGAAAAGTGGATGATAATTGTATAAATGGTTGCATAAATTTATGTATAAAATGATCTGTACATTCCATTAAAATACAATTTATTTTGAATACAAAGTTTATGGTGCTCCTTGCTAGAGTAGGGAAATAGATTACCAAAGACTGTTTCTATCCTAGCTTAAGATAGTTTTAGATAATTTGCATAGTTGTGTATGTAATAATTTACTGTTTAATTAAATGACATTTTAATATAAAAAAAGTTTTCATTTCATTGAAATCTTAAATGGTAAGGCCAATTGGAAAAGGTGTAGCTTAGTCAGTACGAAGTAGTCGAGCCGCGAGCGAGTAGTTTTTAACTAGTTTATCGACCATATAGTGTTTTACTGGCTATGGGCTAGTCATGATGTTGCTCGATCGGACTGGTTTTAAGGGATGCTTAAGTCGTACACACTCTTAAAAAAAATTACTCTTGTTGAGTAAAAATTTATTCAACGGTCACATCTCATTTTGTTGAGTAAAATCCTACTCAACGTTGGGAAAATTTAAGTACTCAACATTGAGTAAGATGTGCTCGACGTTGAGTAATATTGACACAACCGAGCAAGACTTTACTCAATGTTGAGTAAGATTTTCCTCAATATTGAGTAAGATTTTACTCAGCAATGAGCTGTGACCGTTGAGTAAATTTTTACTCAACAGAGTAAAAACAAATTTCTTAAAATGATTCACCTGTGATCTTGATATTTTATAGAATTATTGTGCACCTTGAAGAACATAAATATTTTCTTGTTTAAAAAATACGGATTTTCATCCGGTTGCTATGTCAACGTTGGCCATTTCGTTTTAAAAGAATGACCTTTCGGGCAGCTTTTCTTCGTAATGGTTGATCGAATTTTTAACCAAATTTGCGAAATTAGTCATACATATGCATATCTTTTTTTTTTACTGAGCCAATTTTTAGTTTGCACTAAAGTTACAAATTAGTCGCAAATCCTTCCATTTGGACACTCACAGATCAGCTGACATATGCAATTATTATGTTCATTAATGAATTAGATTTAATAAAATATATCCGTGCATTTACTCTCTTAGAAAGCCATGATTAAATATGAGCTTTTCCTGATTCCGGGTCAAAATTATGACCCCCAAAAGGATCAGATTGATCGAAAAAGGGATCAATTTGATCCGAAAAGGATAAGAGGTGATACATTTCTGGGATCCTGGCTTTCTAAGAGTGTATATGGTGCAAAAAAATTTAGCTAAAATCAATTGATTGGCCAATATTGTTACAAACAGCCTCTTGGAAACAATAAAATACATACAGAAACTAAATGCATGTGCAAGTTAACATGGTATAGGAGACAATTCATTTGCTGCGTTTTGATAAACCATGATTATTGAACCAGGTGTTGTATTAAAGTCAACTAAAACAAATTGAAGCTGTAATACGACTTCAGCATTCCCTTATGACGTAGTCAGCCATGATTGACTTAAGTTACATAAGATGTTTGACTAGGTTTTACTAATCGGTCTTATTCGCCTTTAGCTACAGACACTTTATTGTACAATGTGAACGATTCTATTTAAGCTTACCTGTGTTAAGATGCTGTATCCGGTGTTATTTGCCTTAAACGGCCAGTTTGTATCAAAAGACAAGAAACACATAATTTGGTTAGATCTATGTGTTACCAATCCAGTACTTTATTCACGTTTTAGACATTCGTCTTCCGTCGAAAAACTTTCCCCCCCCCAAAGTATAATGCCACAGGGATGAGCGTTCTGAAGTCAAAATATATATACCTTTCCCCCTATTCACACCTAAATCGGGATTTTATTAATACCGTTTTCACACTATGGTTTGAAAAAGTACCCTATTTCTTGAAATTTGCTGTTTTTGATACAGTAAACGGTGTCACCTGATACACCCTTCAGTCCTCAAAATCAACCCTAATTCATCCTTTTCTTGGCCACGCTATGCCTGCAGCATTATACTTGAGCGATCCCCAGGGGAAAACTTCATCAAATTGGTTTCCTTAAATCACTCGCATTTAATACGATAAATTTTGCGATGAATATCGGCATTTGCGATTGCTTTAGAAGTTCGTTAAATCGGACCCTGTTCTGAGTAAATTAAACAATACCTTGAATATGTGCAACATAGTTAAAATGAGAATAGACCAGTTTCGTATGTCCCATAATGCATCTTGAACACTGATAACCTAAACTTGACGGCCCAACAAGGTAAAAGCTAGTCCCACTTGGTGCCCACTTGGACTGGATTACCAAGTCAAGCTAGATTGACTAGTTTTAGGCTAGTCGTTTGACTAGCTTTTGCCCAGTCGGACTTGCTCGTCGACCCAGCTCGACTAGTTTATACTAGTCACTCGACAAGTTTTTGACTAGGTAAAAACTAGTCGAGATAGTGCCCATCTGGACTAGCTTTTACCTCGTTGATCAGGCTCGACTAGTTTGATTAACTAGCATAAGCTAGTCTATCCTGCTCTACTAGTTTTAACCTGTCAGGCTAGTTCAATCTGATTCTATAGATATTTTGGAGGAGAATGTGCAGTCAAAGGCAGAGATCAGAAACTAGTATTGCCTCATGAATTTCAGACCCACTCTGCAGACTTGTCAATATCAGCCTAGTTGAAAGGCCATCAAAGCTAGTTGGGCTGAATATTGACATCCATTTTGCCTGTTGCACCTCTATCACATCAGTGAACTCTGCTATCCTATGACACAAATTCCATTTGTACACTTACGAAAGCAATCTGTAGACAAAACATGAATATAGTTACAAGAAGAGAAGAGAGAATACGGTATAATGCATGTAAGTTGTATAAACAATCAGCATTAAGCTTACCATGCTTGTCGGTGACACATAATGTGAAGTATGGGTAGACGCTATTTACAGCGTTAATAATAAATCCATAATGTAAATGATATGAAGTACAGAATTAAGTATAAAATTCAAAAGAGATCGGCAAAGAAGAGTGACCTCACTGTGCAGTAACAGCTGACTTGCGACGTGTCCGTTGTGTAAGAATTCAAAAATAAGCTTTTTGAATGACCTTTGACATGACGTGTTATTGCAATGTATAGCTTGACTATTTTTAATGCAGTCAATCCACCAATCCAGCCCGACTACTCTTCTCCAGAATGGTTGCGAAACTAGTCTAGCACCAATTTTAAGCTAGTCGATCATGCTTGACTATTTATTCCGATTTTTGAAACCAGTTCAGCTTGCTCAACTAGTTTGGCTATCTGCTCGACTAGAATAAACTAGTCAAGCATGCTTGACAGGGTAGACCTACTAGTTTAAAGCTAGTTAAGCATATAACTGACTAGTTTTAGTTTACAGTGAAAGTGCCGCAATTACGGACATTTCTGCGCGAACGACAATATTACTACGTTGTGCGCATAACATTATTTGCGCAGAACGTAATGATATGGTCAACTAAGCGTTTACGGTACTTTCAAGATGCATTATGGGACATACGAAACTGGTCTATTGCATAACTCAGGCATTGGGAGTATTAATTGCAGTGCAATACTTGTTACTTGGCTACACTTGGTGACCATGGTCATTAATAAACTTATCATACGCACCAGACTTTTCATAGTAAAAATCTGATTTTGGCAGAGTATTGTTGTTTTTCTTCCATAAATGACATTGGCAAATATATACGTTAAGTGAAATGGGGCCATGAAAAATTCCTAACGCATTTATGTTATTGGCCTACAGCTCATAATACTTTATCATAATTGACTATGTCATTTTTGGTATACCATGAAATATTCCAGTAAAAAAATAGAAGTTAACAAGAAAATATGTTGTAACTATCCTCCGGAAATACCCACATGAAAACCTCTCCAGGGCCAGGGGTCAAAATATGTCGTTAACCCATCGCAAGACCAAAACCCATCATTAGCTACGACAAACCCTTTACCCCACGCAACGTTAAAGGGTTCGATTTTTCTAATGCATAATTCATATACCTTACGATGCGGTGAGCACTTACGAAGGGTTTTCACGTCTTTGTGAAGTCTAGTTGTAGTTACGAGCCGAACCCATCGTTAGCTACGATGATTCCTAATGTTAGTGAAATCTACCCAAGGGTTGTCTTCCACTTATTGTAAATACTCTATACCGAGAACTGTAGCTCACTGGAGATCCTCATTCTGTATGTAAGGCTAAAAAGTGTATTTGCAAGCTAACCTGGGGGTATAGGGGTAAAACACATCCTTATTGTGGATGTATAGTTTTTATACATATTCCCGCTTTGACACACTAATAACCTTTATTCTCCGAAGGGGGGTCCCCCGCTTCATGAAAACGCAAAAGCAACCGGCCCCAGGCATTTGGGTAACCTTTTTTACATCCTTTGCGGTCAATTTGATGAAACAACTAGGGAGTAGCACCTAAGGTGGGGTTAGGGTAAGCCGTCAAAGTTGGGGTGTAGGTGGTGAAATCCCTGAAATTTTAAAGTCGTCATTTTGAAAATGTTATGCATGCTATAAAACTCAAACTTACAAAACATGTTAGAATCATCATTTCCCTTCTTAAATAGCAAAAAAATCCGACGAAAATCCGTTATTTAGAACTTTTATAGCAACATTTTGATTTTGGTGGCCATTTTTGCCATAATGCAATTTTGTCTGATTTTCCAATCCGAAAGTATTTATGACGTCATGTAACGCCTTGGCCGATTTTGATGATCTTGGTATCGTTGGATAGGAGAGGGTCGTACTTATCTATTAATAGCAAAATCAAGTTCAAAGTGACTTCCGTTCTAAAATATTACGGGGGTGCAACAACCCCCCCCCCCCTCCCTTCGGAGAACGTGTTACAAAAATAGCTCAGGAGAACAAGGCTTAATTCTAATAAAAGTCGACATTCGTAACTTCAAGCTGATATAAATGGAGGAGATCTGCTATTACATAAAACCAATTTCTTAGCAAGGTATGATATAATCAATTGGAAAGCCCTTCAAAATCCATGCATTTAAGTATGCCTTTTCGTATGAAAAACATATGACAAAGTTAATCAAATAGGCAGAAATATCATTTTGAATATGCGATTATGAAACTTTCTTTACGAATGGCTCTTGGGAGTTCGTGTTTGTATGACATAAACCTGAAAATAACAAATGGCGTGGGATGCTTTAGATGTCTTTAAGGGCAATGGGAACAACTTGAAAACCAGCAATGGTTCAAAAATGGCATAACTGTAAGAAAACGCTAATGAGACTCTAGTTACACAATGGGATCTGTGATGGTATTCAGCGTGTAAATCATGTTTGTCACACAAGGGGTTCAAGAATGCCTATCAAGTCAATCAGGGTTTCAATAGATGATGCCCACGTAAACCTTGAGACGATGCAATTCACGGTTCTATTATTGTTACATAACAAAAAGTACAAAGTATGACATAACATAGATATTCCTAGTTCACTGTCCTTTTATTAGAACCTTTCTTTTATTTGAAGCAATCCGCAATGCGATAAAGTTAAGAGAATTTTACCACGTATTTCCCTTCATCAGTAGATCTTTGTATAGGTTACAGTTTTCTTATTCTCTCCAATGTTCCGGATCCCTTCTTCGGCTTATTATATTAAAATGGAATATGTGTGTGCAATGAAATTTATTAATAATAATAACCGTTCTTATAACGCGCAAAAATCCTCAAAAAGGATCTCGAAGCGCGTGAAAACAGGAACAATGAACAAGGACAAACACGTGAAAAATTAAGAAACGGGAAACGCCGACCGAAGAGATGGGTTTTTAACTCGGTTTTAAATAGACTGAGAGAGGATATGTTTCGGATGTTGTTTTTGAGTGAATCAGCCCCGACACTTTATCCCCATGTACTTCATAAAAAAAATCCCGACATCGTCCTTGATATGTTTTAAGCTGGTTTCAGACTTGCCTGTCGTGTGGTCGTACGACCAGCGTGACGTCAAAAATTTTAAGTGTGCAAACTCGACCTTGTCGCATCTCAAAAAATTTGCTTGCCATGTAGTGATGGTCGCAACGACACGATATTTTGAGTTGGAATAAATTCAACTTTTCTTGCGACAGACCATTGCGGCAATATGCAAATGTGTCGTGCTACTTTACACACCTCAAAAACTCAAGATCACGCGTGATCAGTGAATCAACGAGGCGACACAAAGAATAATCCTGCTCAAATATCGATAAATCCTGACATCGTCCTAGATGTGTGTTACGCTTAATCGGGTACAAGGTGTGCAGCATTCTTCATTTGCGTGTCCTCGTTTTTGTCCACATATTACGTTACACGTTACGCAAATTGGGGCCATGTTTTGAACTCAGTATCATCTCTGTTACTCTGTGACCATATTCTCACCAAAACTAGTCTACTGAGGTCTCATGATTTCTGAAAATTTATTTTGATCATAACTTGAAAACTGATGAAGTAAACTATATAAAAGTATACATTTTTAGAAAGGGAATTTCACAAGGAATCTATTTTTAGCATCAGATTCTTGTTTTAAGAACTCGCTTTTCAGTAACTCACCAAAAACGAGTTATTTTGCCAAATTTTTTTGAACAAGCCTAAGAAAAATACAATTTTTCCAAAATGTTCAAAAATAGGTATAAGTCATCTAAATCTATGGTTCTAGGGAATGTTTTCTCATTTTTTTGTGTAATCCCCTAGTTTTGAAAATGTTGGTCCGAAAATGCCAAAAATTCATTTTTTTTCAAAAAATCATGATTTTTGGGCATTTTTTGGCACTTTTTGGCCATTTTTGAGAAAACGAAGAAGTTAATCAAACATTTGAGGAAACATTCCCTAGAACTATCGATTTAGATGATTTTTATCTATTTTGGAAGATTTTTGCCAAATCATACTTTTTCTAGGCTTGTTCAAAAAAAATTGGCAAAATAACTCGTTTTTGGTGAGTTTCTTAAAAGTGAGTTCTTAAAATTTGAATTTGATACCATAATTGGATTCCTTGTAAAATTTCCTTTCTAAAATGTATACATTTATGTAGTTTACTTTATTAGTTTTAAAGTTATGATAAAAACAATTTTTAGGGATTGTGAGGCTCCGACCCCCCTTAAGGCACTTAACATATCACCGTATAGAGCCAAACGTACGCCTAAAGTACTAAATCCCACTATTGGTTTGGTTTTTACATTGTTGTTCGTCATTCGTTCGTTAGAAGTACGCTCAATACGTTATCCATACGGTTTGTCCGTTATGTATACGTTTAATTCGTTATCCATACAGTGGTGATCCGATTGGCACACGTTCAGTATGTGAAACTTGCGTACGTTATTCGTACGTTTGGGCTCTATACGGTGATGTGTGACAGAGCCTTTTGGATGAGACTACTTCAATTCCATTATACTACGAGTACAATAGCCTCAAAATCAATACAATTAGGCTATCCCAGGCGAAAGGATTATTATCCATATATCTTTAACGACATGAAAGATCTTATAACCAATTTTTTAAATGATCCTTAGTGTTGTTCATATGTCATCAGATTTTGGAATAGTTACCACAGCAGGATTGTTTGACGTCACATAATTAGGAGTCTATGATTTTGCAAATTTGCATTACCCAAATTCTGCATCAAGTTTCATGAGTGATACTATTGTTCAAATCACTGTGTAAATCCCACAAAACTGCTTACTCTTGAAAATGCGAATGCCAAATAATATGTTTTTTTTTAATAATAAAATATAGAAAAATTGACAGATGTGCATAACAAAACCTTTGATACACTTAAGTACCTAAAGCAATACTATAACATCCTATCAACATAGTGCCCCTATCACCCACGAGTTTTGATTTTTTTTACTGATTGGTTTTTTTCTTGTTGTTGTACATATTGATACCTTCCAAATGATTTGACCCAAAGATGCATACTTTTTAGTTATAGCAAACTGTCGAATTACATTCAGGATCCCGAATAATATCTCCATCTCCAGGATTCTCCATGTAACAGTATGTTATTGTGGGTTGATTAAACATATTGTGAATTAAAACAAGTAATAGATAGGAAAGTGAATGTATCCATTTGTTGCAATTGCTTCATGAGAAAACAAGTTTAGAGAAATATATATGCATAAAAATGACCAAAAATTTTCATAATTATTCCTTTCAAACTGTTTTTACTTAAATTTTTGAACCTAATCTTACAATCATAATATTGCTTTAACTTAAGTAATGCAAATCTTAACAAATACTCAGTGATTTGAAAAACTCTATTTTATCATTTCAGATTATAAGCTGTTATAAATAATATATGGCAACAGTTGATTTAAGTAGTCACTTTATTTTATTTCCAGTTAATATAGATACAAAAGAAAAGTATAAACAACATTTACAGAGGAATACTATTTACAAAATATACATACATACCATTTATATATACTTTCATTTATATGTACTTCATAAGTAAGGTTTCTGGTTAATGGTTATAATACAGTCTTTTTGAAAGAAAACCTTCATTATTGCTATTAATACTCGGTCGGCTCAAGCCACCCTCACGTGATAAAAAAGATACGCGAATGCATGGATTCATCGTTGTGGGTTTGTGATAAATTCTGAGCCGTGTTTAAATACCTTTTAACATCAAAAATCTCTCTGAAAACGTATGCAGGCAGTATAGAAACAACAAAAATTCTAAACGTTTTCAATTTAACATAAATCTTAAATAACAACTGTCGGTTCATCAGAACTCAACAACTAACACTTCTTAAGAAGGAGGTGTGGTGAGTTGTTAAATAAATCATATCACAATTGTCCGAAAATACATTATATTGATAAAAACTGTCAAATGACAAATTTTAATTTATATTCGGATGAAAAAGGCACTTAAGACACTTAAAATTGAATTTAATCTGATAAGCGTCATATCATATCAAATCAAAACCAAATTTATTTTACTATAATGAAATTACAGACATTTCATAAAACGTAACATGATATTGAGGAGATAACAAAAGGCCAGTAAACACTTAGTAGGGCACACGTTGCACAATTAAATAACAGCACAAAAACAAGATAACTATCACATGAAAAAGAAATACCAAAAACCAAAGATCACATATAAAGATCAAGCAATGTAGTTTTCATAATTGATCTAAATTGTTTGATAGTTTCTGTGCCTCTTTCAATTTCATATTTAACGAATTCCATACGATGGGTCCAGTGATTCTAATCGCTCTGTCGGTGTACATTATTTTTGCAATATAAATGCTATATTTTTTTGAACTTCTTGTTTGATACTTATGGATTTGGTTATGTTTACGGAAATAATTGACAAAGGTTTCTGAAAGTTGTTTAGTTTGATGCTTGTGCATTGAATTCCCAGTTCAAGTTTAAAAACATCTCATACAGTCAGGATTTTATGTTTTTTGAATAATGGCCCAGTATGGCATCGGTTATGTTCATGTAATATATTTCTAATCGCCCACTTTTGTAACTTGATAATCATTTCTAAATATATTCTACAAGTATTGCACCAAACTAAAATGCCATAATTATTATACGGTTGAATAAGTGTACAATACAAACAATATTTCCAGGTTCATAATGTTTCAATTTAGTTAACGTTCCAGTATTTCTAGATATTGTTTTGGATATTGCATCGATATGATCTTCCAAGTAAGGTTTCAATCTTTAATAACACCTAGGAATTTTGTAAACTTGTAATCTAGTGACACATTATCCAAAATGACATTGATAACATTTTTTCTTGATTGATCATTATAAATCATATTTCCTGCAATATCAGAAACGTCATTTATAAGATTTTCTAAATTTATTTTACTTATATCTGTATATTAACTATTAGTATGTGATGTTTCCATGACCATGTCATTAGTTTTGCTTGTATTTACAGACAATATGTTTATTTATTTCAAGGAGACCTCTAATGGTACATTCCGTTTGCGATGAAATATTAGAGTGAGAATATAATAAAGTTGTGTCGTTAGCGAACATACTAATATCAAACAGTGAAGTTGTACTTGTAGTATCGTTCACATAGAGTATAAAGAGCAACAGGCCCAGTATGGATCCTTGGGGGACACCACATTTAATTTCTTTATAATCTGAAACGTATGATTGGTATCTAACAAATTGTTTTCGCTTTTTAAAATAGCTTTTGAACTATTGATAACCTATACCTCTGAAGCCATAATCAATAATATGTCTTGCTCGATAGTGTCAAATGCTTTTAACAGATAGAGAAAAATTCCAAGCGTGCCTTTATTTCTTTCTACAGCTTGAATATTTTATCAACAAGTTCTGTGACTTCAAATTTTTTTTATATTTAAAATGTAGTTCTTATCAATATAGTTCATACACCTATTAAACACCAATCTTTCAAAAACTTTAGAGAAACATGGAAGACCAGATACAGGTCAGTTATTTGAGAATATTTCAGAATCATCTTTGTTGTATACTGGTATCACTTTGGCAATTTTGTAACTTCTCGTATACTATGCCAGTTGATAAGGAACAGTAAAATATAATAGACAAAGGTACAAATATTTCCTTCGCTATTTTTTTTTCACAATCATATTTCCTATGTTATCATGTCCGGGGCTTTTATTTTGGCTGAATTTACTTATTATTTTTATCAATTTCCTCAGGAATAATTGGTTTAGTGTTCATGCATTTGTTGGCATGTTGACTCAGGTAGTCATAATAGTTCTTTCCTCTATGTTGGATTTTGAGTGCAAGTTTCGGGCCAAGAAAATCATTGAATGCATTTGAAATTTGATTTGGGTCAGTGAGAGTTTTAGAATCTTCCATTTTAAAGCGGTTCTGCTGAATGCAGGCCTTTGTTTTACAAATAATAGAATTTATTGTTTTCCATGTTTCTCTAATATCATCGCGTGTGTCTTTGATTTTGTTGAAGAAAAATTCACGTTTACATTTTCTCATGAGATCATTTAGCTTATTGCGATACGTTTTAAACTTAATAATTC
>JXSR01S053661.1:0-10292 GCA_000969725.1 Ophiothrix spiculata
CCAAGAAAATAAATGAATATATATAGAATCCCTCTGTTGTGGTGAGTAATAACAATGTTATTAACATATTGTCTGCTGCGTGTATTTATACCATAGTTTCCTGTGGATAAAGCTTAAAATTTATAAGCTTCCAAGTTCAAAATTGATTCGCAACTTTGGCTTGGAGGAAATAACTAACGAGTGACGTACACATGTTGGAAAATATAGTATAGAGCCACTGCAACGTTTTTGATTTGTACGCTGTGCATGCGTCTAGTAATTGAGATATGTTTTGAATTATTTGATGAAAAAACTAATATATGTGATGAAACTATATCATAAATATGATATAATATATTTGGGTATAAGGATTAGCTCTTTTATAATCTCACTCCTTGATCCCTTGAAATTTTACAATTTGATAGGTGAAACATGGCTCCACTTATAGTATTTAATAATATTAACAATGGAGTTTGACATGATAATTGTAAGTTGTAAGGCTTTGGTCAGTAGAGATCAGAAATAGTTTGAAACCAACATGGATGGTTTGAACTTTGCTCTCTGATTTAAGATGGGGATGAGATTGTAACAGTTAACAAAATAATGATTATTGGGGCATTCATAGTATTGTTATTTGGGGGTATTTAATGTAGTATTTGTAATTATATGAAATTATATCTATGATAGAAATCTATTGTACTATATATTTTTTCCAATGAAAATTCTTTAGCACCTTTTTCAAACTTTTTTGTAAGAAATATTAATCCATTTATTGAATGTGCATCATTGTGATTCACTATAAACAAAAAATGACAATGAAATTTATACTTGCACACATGATCTACAACAATTGTGCAGTGTGGCGGGCGTTTATGTTTACCACTATACTGTAATTAAACGATGACTTCTGGAGCGATATTTCAACCTATGCAGCTCATCATTTGATCTGCAAATTTACATGTTTCCATGCATTTAATGAATAGGCACTCTTGAGGGTCCCACTATCACCTTGTGCATGTGCTAGCCACAGGGATGCATTTTCATCAATTTTGGTGTAATTCAATCCGTAGGTTACACATGAAATCTCACAATTTGCCTAAATTGGAACATTTTGGAAGAATTTTCTTTAAGAATCCCTAGTTTTGTATAAAATTGGATCAATTGAGCTGATGCATATTTTTCAAGCTATAAGTTGCAGAAATATTGGTCTAGTGCCAACTCTCTCAATATTTTAGAACTCACAGCAAGACCAATAAATATTGGGTGTAAATCATTCAATTTTATCATGTTTTTGATCCAATATTTTCCCACACTTGGTCAACTCATAGCATGATAATGAGTAAAGTTTGGGTGCTTTCTGTTGTAATTCATATTTATTTACTGGATAATTGAGCCAGAGAAATCAATATTATAGAAAAGAGTATATTATCCATATACAAAGAGTGGCTAGCTGGCACAACCAAGTACAATATTGTTGAAGACCCACATCCCTTAGATAAGCATAGATTGTGATATCACACACAAAGTCCTGTTTTAACTACAGTATATGTCTTGTTATTGTGCCTTGGGCTATGCACGCTGTTAATCTGTAACTTGCAATTATATTTGTGACAATTTTTATTATTTGAAATGTTTGATTTGATTTTGTTTTAAATTCTTTTGTTTGTAATTTGTGCATGTTTTTGATGTGATTGTCTGTCCAGGTCTCACTTCCCGATTTCTTCCCTTTCACTAAATCTTTTTAATTTTCATTTTGTGCAATAATATATGTTTCAAGAAAGCAGTAATCTAAGCCAAAAGATATCAAGAAAATTAGATGAGATTTGGTAATTTTGTGTTACAAATTGATTTAAACTTTTGCAGTTTCGTGACAATGTTGAGTTGAACATACCTATAACATGCAGAACCAGGTTCAAGCAAGAGTAAGACTAATCAGGTCATGTGTTTCTACTTTGGCCAATCAGAACATACAACATTCATCATGTGATTGCTATTAACCAATGGGAGACCATTGTTTGAGATCATGTGACGAATTGTAGAAGGTACCATGTGAGAATATGTTAATGATACAGCTTGGAGTAAAGCACATATCGGTCTACCTGATTGGTCTGAAATTGGAGGCGTGGCCACGCGGGCAACCGTAGAATTTTTTTACTTAGATGTAGGACCTATTAGAGGTTATAGATATTAGAAATAGATGTAGCAGTTATTTGAAAAACCATTACTCAATTTTATAAAACCCAAAGACTACTGCCTTATGTATAAGGTGAAATAAAGTAACTATGTTTTGATAAAAGCATACATCTTTTTTGCACAATTTAGCAGCAAAGCACAAATGCATTCTGTTGTATACATGGAGTATGCGCTATTTTTCAATCAAAATGGACAGCTGCAAAAATCTCAGCAAAAAGGGTATCTGCTTTCTGTTAATACTGTAGTTACTTTATTTGAACAGTAGAAACTGTCAATGAATCTAGTGTAGACATAATTTTTATATTTTGCTCATCCAGAATTTAGAAAGGTTTTCTTTTTTGGAGATGATGCAGTGTTTTTTCAGAAGTATCATTTTATGGCTAAATTTAGGCTATTGTAACAGGATATTTGAGCATCACAAATTCCAGATGGAACGGTTATCTTAAAATATGAATAAACTCATTTATAGTAATATTTCAAGCAACTGTTTTGTCTTGAAATTTAAATTTAAGTCATGTTTTATACCTTGTAGAAAAGTTTTTGAACTCATTAAAAAAAGAAATGTCAAAATCAGTAAAATTTAAAAACAGTATGCATGTCATTACTAGCCTTAAGTCAATTTTTAAAGATTGAATTCTTACCTTGGTATCAGTTTGAAAGCACTGAAACGTCTACATTTGTATATAATTTTGTCATGGCAGTAAAAGCGGAATGCTGCATATATACGGATTGTTTATGGATTACTTGCATTTTCAACTTGAAATATAAAGTGTGCACTATGTATATATAATTTTATCCTCCCTATATAATCTCTTTACTGTTTGTATATTTACGTTAAAGATGTAGTAAGTTGATGTTTTGATGTACTTTTTGTGAAATGTCGTTTATTTGTTGTACGTACATGAAATGCTCAGAAAATTTGGTGTGCAAACTTTTGTTGAGATCTATATGCATTGCTTGATCAGACATTTAGAGATCTTTTGTGACATCAAATTTGGAAGATTCTACACGAGGTAGAGATGCAACTTTTCAAGAACTTTTGTCCATATTTTGTAAACGTTACAATGTGAAAGGAGTACATGATGCCATTAAAACCCAGCCAGTGATCCTTGTCTCCAATCACTAATAGCAGAACTTTACATAAAGCACTTGGTACTTACAAGTGCCAAGGTATCAGGCCTACCTGGCCCAGACTCTATATATCGAGGGTTAAGAGTCACAAGGTCATATTTGCAAGGCAGCAATCCCTATACTAAAGGTTGCAAGACCTTGTGGGGCTTTCAAGATGAATGATCTATTACACATGTGTATTAGATAATTCATCTGGAAAGATCCATAAGGTCCTAAAATCTTTTGTTCTTGGGATTGTTGAAATGCAGACACAGACTTCTGATTCTCAACCCTCAATAGTAACTTTAATCACTACTAGCATACATTGAGAATGTAGCTCTCCAAATAGTATGAATATTTTTACTTTTACAACTGCACTTTAGTCTCTGCCAAAATTCCTTGGACCAAATTGATCAGATGACCAGGAATTGCAGGGTACCAGTTGTGTTGTAAACAATAGGGCCCTGCACTCTGAGTGTTTATTGTCCGAGACATTGTGATACAGATTTTAACACTTGAGATTTCTTGAGAACCTTATGTAGTGAAATTATATAGGTGTGAAGATTGCCAACCCTCTCACTTGCATATATCCATTTTAAAGTTGTCCCTTATGTCTGATTGGTTATGACCAAAATGTAGATATGATCTCAGAGCTAAATGACAACCAAAGTATTTCTGTGGTTTCATTGTTAAGTAATATGGTGCCAAACTATAAGGAAGAACCAAGAGTCGAGATTAGCCTCGTCGTTTTTAAACTGAGGGTTCAGAGATAGCCCAAAAAACTCAACTGACTGGTGTCTGCCGGCCCTGACCGGTTAAACTAGAATAACCAATAACCAACTGCCCAGAACCATCAGACAACCGCCGATTGAGTTTTAAAGCGGTCCCTAATCAGAAGTCAGCAGATCAATATTCTAATTTATCACATATTTAGGTGTTTTGAATCGCAAGAAAATTGTAATTTATCACAATTACCTCAATATATATGTATCAATGTAGCATTATTATTGAATATGATGTATTGTTGCTATCCTGTATCTGAAATTCACATAAATAAAAGAGTTCATTGCTGATCCTGATAACATAATTATAATAGCCAGCTCTTGGCCAGTTCTTAATTTGTACTTAGACGATAGGTTTTTCTCTTTCCTCGAGTCCAGCTATGGTGTTTTGATTAACTCAAATTTTCTTTTAGTACTTTTGAGTGCCTTTTGAAAGAGTTTCATGTCAAACAAACTAGTACTAGTGAATAGTTTGAGTCACATATGGTTTAAAATTGTGCTAGAATTCACTTACAATTTATGAAACACAAATACTGTGCATTTTTTCTACCAGTGCTGTTAAACTATTCGCTAGAAATGGTGTCATTAGTGTAGTACACGCACACTCACCTGCTCAGCAATTCCGTGTTTGAAATTGTTTTAAAATGAAGCGAGTTTTAAACCCATTTTGCATATATCACCGCTGACTTACTATAATGCAAAGTTGGTTCTTAAAAATCAATTGAATAAACGTGAACTTTAGAATAGCTTCTAGTATTGAAAGTATCGCGATCAAACTATTTCTCAGGTGTTGGTATGGCATTACTGCAGGATGTCAGAAGTTTGAAGTGCATTTGTTATTTATTAATCAAAACCACATGACTTTCTAGCTAGCCATATATAGGATTTTTTGTCCATATTGTGTGTATAGTTAATTATTAAGCTTATCAAAATTATGATTTAATCATTTCTATGCAATACTAATTTCAGATAATTACATGTATTAAAGAAAAATATATGAGATTTAGTCTCACAGATTTGAATTTTACCTTTGCCTTTAGTTGTAGGAGTTCAATTTCTGCTGTAACATTACTTTCTCTGAAATAAATGTTCAATTTTGATTTTCTGTATGCTTGTAATATGTTCTCAATTTCATTTTGCTTGTTTAATAATTGTTTAAAGGCGCAGGATGGAAGGTGCTTTGTTTATATTGACCATTTGCTTCAAAGTTACGTAGTATCCGTTTCTACGTCGACGTTTTCATAGGTCATTATTTATTGCATTTTAGCGCATTACTCAAAGAAAGTGCGAATGACGCTATGTACATCTATTATGCGATTTGTATACATGTATTTCTATAAATATATTATAATACAGTTTTATACTAAGCTTAACCAATTGATTGTAAATACAAATTATTCTACCTAATTATTGCCATTGTACTTCATTGTATAGATCAAACAATACTCTTGTATTATTGAAAAGTTAGTTTGGTGGGTGTTGTATGAGTAAATTAGAGCGTTTAATTTCGAATGGCTGCCAAAACAGATAATGGGCCAATCTACACGGATCTATTGTACAGCATTCTGTGTAAATGCGTTTGTGTAAGCGGTGTATAGAGATGCGGATCTTAGATCTGGATATCGGAGATGCACATGCGTCTGGAATGCACATTGGGTTCAAAAGCCTGTGAAATATTTATCTTGATGTCTTTTACTGAAGAAATGTTTGAGAAAAAGATTGAGTTTGAATTTGAACTCTTATATGTTTCTTAGAAATTTATATAGAGAAGGATTTCTCAACCTTTTCTTATAATGTGCCGCATGAGTTAATAAACATGGTTAAGAATCATGTTAACAGTTTTTCCCAATGCATTTACTTTGGTTTGGAAGAGCAAAAGCACCAATTAAGTTCCAATCTGCACTCTCAATTAATTCAACTATACTCTATAAACCTTGAAGTATGCAACAAGCAGCCAATTAACACACAAAAGCAAATATGACCATACATGGAAATAAATTAGTCCATACTTTTCAAATCAAAACAACGTACCCAATCTTGCTGAATATTCAAATGAAATTATTTTCAGTGTTTGTCCATGTAGCAGCAACAAAATTAGCCAAAAATTATTCCAAATTCATGAATGATTCATGTACAAAAATATTAATACGCAGTGATTTTGTCTTAATCAATCCTAATCAATCATTACTAGTCTCTTGCACAATACAAAACCACCAGTTCACATCGTTGTAGAATACAATTGCTATGCTAGGGATCTTGTTGCATACTTCAAGGTTTTTAGAGTTTAGTGATATTAGCCTTAGGTGATAATAGGGTAAACTGAATAAAGAACCCAGTAATTAGGATTTCTACAATGGCACTTATGACCGGTGTGTGTTTGTGGGTGCAGTGAGTGTGTGTTGTGTGCAATCAAGAAACTTGTACCAATGAAAAACATGTTTCACATTGGTATATGTGCCATTATGAAAAAAAACAATATTTTAAATAGTCATATTTTTGAAATTGAACTAAACTAAATATTGGAGGTGAGCATGTGCGCTTGAATTGCGCAAAAAAAACCCTGAACAAACATATAAACACAGTAGTTCAATTTTTTGGTCGATTTGCTTGTTACGCCTCCAGACTTTGTACTTGACGTGCAGCTTCGCATCGTCAACCCAAAAACTTCACTTTATGTCATTAAAGGCTATTTAAAACACATTTTCCACAATGCAGATGTGAAACATGCTTGACGTTGGCACATGTTTCTCTATTGCTCATAATGTGTGAATGGTGTAGAAGTGTGTGAGTTAGTGAGATGCGAGTACATCAATGTATGTAGTTGAGTTCAGTAACATTTATTATGGACATTTGGCAAGACAAGTTCTAAATATATTACTCAAGGCTGTTTTCAAACAAATTATGCCATTTGAAATCTCAATTTTCTCCCAATAGCAGTATAACTTGCAGTATAAGCTACAATTTAATCTTTGGTAACTGTATACTCATTCAAATGTTTTTTGGATTACAAAATCCAAGTTTTGCTCAGCTACTACATCCTATAGAATTATATTATAGGACAATGCTACTTAATGTATCATTGGGGCAGTTTCAAGTCGGGGAAGATTTCTAAATTTGTAAATAACAAAAAAATTGGTGGGTTGATCGTAAGTAAACAAAGTGACCATTTACATTACTCTACTTGCTCCTTGGTCGGACAGTCACGTAAAGCCGTGGGTCCCCTGTACGAATAGACTCCTTCATGGGGTATGCATGTTATGCAAGTACTTGTATCATTGATTGATTGATTGATTGAATAGAATTTGAACCAATTTTCTAGGTGCTTTTTCATTTGGTTGGTTTTAGTAAATCTCAATTGTGTATTTGACATACCACAACATCTGAAGTGCTTTTGATGGGCCAACTATAGCTGTCAAATTACTACAAGTTTTCTTATGCATATTAAAGATTTGAACGGACCCATTGATTACAAAAGTAGACTATTATCACTAACATATTGGTATTTTTGAGTTGATGTGGGTATATAAGTAATAATTATGACGTCGTGTATGTGCAGAAAGATTGGATAAAGCACCTGTTGCGAGTTCAAGCCTCGCTTGTGGCAAATTATTGATCTTGTGCAAAGCGCTTAATCCTCATTATGTTCAGGCAAAACATCCAAACTATTAATGGCAGCCTGTCATAATATGCCTTTGAATGATGTTTCAGTTCTTCATGAGAGTGCAAGAATGTCTTATATGCAATGTCTGCCCTAAGTTATATTTACTAGTATTTAACACCTTTTCACAGAAATGTGAAAAATCCCTGAACAAGACTAGAGATCATGCAGTGTGCAATCCAAATTTATGACATAAGGCAGCTATTGCAGATACGACTTTCTTGCACCCACATGACGAGTTGATGATGATTCTCAGTCATGGAGCACTGCAAAACTCGACCAGATGTCGACCGCCCGGAACCGCCAGTTCTGGCCGTTGGCTATTGTCCTGAACGGCGGTTAAGTTTTTAAGCAACTCCTTATCGTTCTACTTAATTGTATGTATATTTACAAATTATCATCATCTATAATAAGGAGTCCTCACCAGACTGCTGACACAATATTTGATGAAACTTGGAGTAAGAACTTCTGATTTCACTAGATCTGAACTTTTGTCAATATGTAAATATGATATTGTTTTTATTTTCTGTTGAAATTTATTACTAACTCTTGTTGCATGTTGAACATATGTATTTATTGTAAATATTATTTTTCATTCCAATTATTTTGTGTGTTTTTTAAAAAGAAACAAAAATTCACTCATCACTGATGATTACCTGAACGTCTTGGTGACTTTAATCAATTCTAGCATAGTAATATTCATAGGGTCATTTTATCTTGTGTAATCTCATAACTATAATTGCAGTAAAAATAAAATGTTCATTATGTAAATGAATTGTGTCAAATCGATGTTATTTTTTTGAGTGCGACACTAGGGAAAAATACACAAGAGCTTGGGATGTACATCAAATTCATGATACGTGTGTGCACCTCACACACTGTGAGTGTGTGCGTATTGATCGCGTAGGTATAACGAGTAGGTGCAAACACATTCCCACAGTTGAATACGCAGCGTGAATCCACATGTGGTTGACACATCATTGTGTAGACACAATTTCCACTTCTGCCTTCTGGAATGTATATGGATGTACATCCCAAGCTCTCATGTAGTTTGCCCCACTGTCTTGTCTGCTTGGGCTTATGCTCAATAGTCACATAAGCCGCAGGAAGCCGCAACGCCAGTATGACACCGGTGAATGCTTGCGATGCCCAGTCACCGGTCGGACGCCGGTGGTTATGGGATCATAACTGAAGACGCCGAATATAAGCTGCAAGGTTTTAACTCGGAATTAAATTCTTGCGGCATGCTTCCGGCATGAAGAAAAAAAGAATGATTCAAGGTCATTACGACTGAAAAAGGAAACACCCCGACCTGATGTGATCCAAACTTGGACAAGAATAGCCAATGGCCCTTAAAGGGGGTTAACTTTCAATTTGGCATAGGTATAGGTATACGGAATCTGGACATTTCATACCCAAGACACTTCATACCCGTTCAATATTCATACCCAATCATTTTTTGCCTAGGTTCTTTGTAGAACCAAAAAAGGTAAAAAAAAGGGTTCTTTAGCCCCAAAATGGTTCTGTAAGCTTCAAGGAACCCTTTTGAACAAAGACCAGGAAATCCTAAAAAGGTTCTTGGTAAAACAGGGAAAAATGTCTTTAATAAAGCAAAAACATGTGTCAATAGGACTAACTATGCCTTCTCTTCCCTTATTTGCAGATTATGTAAAGACTGAGAGCAAATTAGGCCTTGATGGCCTACTTACATTTTTAAATTTCTACAAACAATGACAAAGAACCATCAAAAGGTTCTTACCAGAACCTTTTAAGACGAAGGGTGCTCCCTGTGGGACAAAAAAGGGTTCTTAAAAGAACCTTTTTTTCTAAGAGTGATAGGGTCAAATATATTACATATTTTTGACGTTAGCAGTCGAGTCACAGCCACTTAAAATTCATTCGTATGGGGCCCTCAGTTTAGGCCTGGCCCAGGGCCCTTGGAACGGTAAATCTGGCACTGTAGACTCGGGGATGAAGGTGAACAGGTATGAAAATGTCCAGAGGTATACGGCCTGAAGGGGCAATGAAAGCTTAAAAGAACGGGTATAGGCACCAAAAATATGGGCTTAAATAGTGCTTATGTAAAACTTTATTTAAAAGGACTGATTTTTGGTCACGTTTGGTTGAAATCCATCTAAAAAGGAACTAGAATGTAACAAACTTTGCAAGGGAACAACGTAAGCTTGATGATGCTTGATGAAAAGTTCAATGGCTGTGACTTTGAAACCCGGGATTGAAATGACCATGATAACTATTAGTATAACTTTGGTCAACTTGTCACTTTTCAGATACATCATGAAGAGATTTGACCTCTTAAAGGCCAAATCATACTCGGCCTCCAAACAAAATTTTCGCTACCAAACATTTGGTCGTGACGTCAAAATGACGAGTGACTCCAAACAAAGTAACTTCAACACAACACCGAGTTGAGACCAAATACAATATCTAGCTAGATTGCACATGCTATTGAATTGCCCTATTATCACATTGGACCAAATGTTTGCTACCCGTTCTTAAGCTCAATTCATACTCGGCCTCCAAACAAAATTTTTCCTACAAAACATTTGGTC
>JXSR01S053668.1:123970-134762 GCA_000969725.1 Ophiothrix spiculata
ATTTTCTTTTTTTAATAATGTAGTCCATAGGCCACATTAGGGCCAGGGAAGAGAGAACAACCAATTCCCCCACTAAAATGAAACTTAGCAGGTATCTACATCTACACTCTTAAAAAGAAAGGATCAAATTGATCCGATAAGGTATCAAATATGAGCTTACCCTTTTCCGGATCAATTTTGATCCAAATTCTCCTCAAATTTGATCTTTTTCGGATCAAACACACTCTTTTGTGATCCAAAAAGGATCAAATTTGAGGAGAATTTGGATCAAAATTGATCCGAAAAAGGGTTAGCTCATATTTGATACTTTATCGGATCAATTTGATTCTTTCTTTTTAAGAGTGTAGACATTCTGAATTACTACTGTTTGAGACAAATTTCAGCAAGGTTTACAAAAAAATGAAAAAACATGGGTGCATTATTTCCCAAAATCACAAACATCAAAATTATATCATAACCATTTTTTTGGAAAAAAAAAGCAACGAGTAAAAATAAAGTAATTGTCAGAGCCTACATCATGTACATAAAAAATAACAAATTTCATAAACATGATAAAAGTAAGTGACAGTGTTTAATAATAAATCTGGTAACTTACCAAGCTTGAAAGTTAAGTTGGGTCGGAGTCCTCCTCATTTTTACGATATTTTACTGCACATGTATACTGTCAAATTTTCTGAGAAGGACTATTATTATGCAAATTAGCAACACGCAGAACCAGGTTGCGACCTTTCATTCATGATTCATTCGTAACTGTAAACAATTATTGTCCAAATATTACGTACAAAATCAGTGCCTGTGATTTAGTGCTCTCAAACATTGCGTTACGCTATATTTATGGACTATACTGGGACACTCCAGACCAGTTATTTTTAGCCAAGCAATGATGTCATGATAACCAGGCAATTGCAATACCCCCAATTGACAAACTCTGTTACTGCACAATCGATCTCCGCTGAAATCACCTTGGCGATGTTCACAGCGGTTTCGACAATAGATAGTACAGTGAGCCGTGCACATGTTTTCTAGCAATGGCGTACGTAAATATTACCTGGGATTTTCCCGATACCTCGAGAGTTTTCAGCAGTGACTGGTGATTTAATTTGTAAAATTACTTGCCCGAAATGAAATCCACTAGCCCCGGGCTATCGGACATGGGATTTGTCGCGGCCTGGACTTTTATATTGAAACTGGCCCCCAAGGGCGTTAGCCCGAGAAATAAGGGGCTCGGCAAAGCTCTGGCTGACACTCTCCCGCCCATGGGCCTTCTTAAATGACTAAAACAAAGTTACTCCTTCCCCCATGCTCTACTCATGTCAGAAATGTGAAGCCCCAGAATTATTCACACTGACATGCTATGTATCAGCGTTTTTCTATTGAAGCCATTAACAGGTTAAATACCGGAAAAGGGATTAAAAAGGCCCAATAGAAAATCACCTTCTTTGGCATTTGCCCGAGAATGGCGGTGAAGATTTCACCGGCATTTATCCTCCAAAAATGAGGATTTTTAGCGGGGAAATATCGGTGAGCCTGCAATAGAAAACTGCATCGTTCTGCCTCAGTGCGCAAGCCAGTTAAACTAGGGGATGACCAGCAGTTGAATGTAGTGAAATGCTAACTGCAAGTCACTAGCAACGTGCAGTTTATACGCCTTCTGTCCACTGGCATGATTTTTTTTACTTTAATTAATATTTAACAATAATTTCGAGGATATGATATGTTGCATCATATACAAATGATATGTGTAGGCCTACAGAATTAATAGAATTCTTTAGATATAGATTTAACACACCTTTTTGTATACCTACCGACATATGTTATATAGTTATCCCCTGTTTGTTCATATTTATTGGTTATTATCCAATAAATTCTTTTTTGTCTACTGAATGATAAAATATTTTATTAGATGCATTTTAAATGTATTGCTCATTATATCAAAATTGTATAGTGGGATATATTATTCTCCTCATGCCGTTTAGTGTCGGGTATTTCACCGGTATAGCATGCAATAGAAAAACGTCTCTCACCGCTATTATCTGGAAGCCCTGTTAACCGGAATGATACCGTAAGTTCAATAGAAAAACGCTGTATGTGTACTTTTTAAGAAGGGGTTCTTTTTCACACACAGTGGAACCTCTTTAACACAAAATCTGTGGAACAGCACATTTAAGTTATTTTGTGTTATCCACCATCACCAAAAACTTATGCATACAAATTCAGGGTAAGGGGCTTGGAAATAAATGTTGTGTTATCAGGATTTTTGGGTTAACAGATTTTGTATTAAAGAGGTTCTACTGTATTTTGGTACAGTAAATGTGATGACTCACACCGAAGGGGGACTTTGCGACAGAACACATTTCGAGAAACTGATGAAAATAGGCAGTAAAAAATAAAGAAAATAATAAGATTTTCCAGCAGATTGTCTGTTGTAAAATTTGATTGCCTTGATCATATTCAACAAGTAAGGTGCCATTTTAAAGCTTAGAAAATGCTAGAACAGATGAAATGATAATATCATCTGCAAAGTCCCCCCTTTCGGGGTGAGCCATCACAAATATGTGGGTTTTCATTACAAATAATAGAGACCAATTTGCCCAAACTGTGGGAAACTTGCGTTAAATCACTTAATGGGTAAAATCGGGAGCTTTGCTATACGGCTTGGTTCAGAGTTTATAAAATATTCTATGCCAATTTTGTGCATACGTAAAATTTTATCTATGCAATAATGACTACTTCATGGTAGAATATTCTGTACAGTTGCAAATAAAAAACTGTTCTATATGATATTGATTTTTCATCATCAAATCCCCATTTTAATCCTGATGTACATTGCATTAGTATATAAGGCTGGGGTAGACCTTCAACTAGCCTAAACGGTTTTTGTACTCGTAACTTTTTCAACTTTTACCCTGAACATATTGGTGATATCAGATTTGACCAAACTTTTTTGATTTTTTTACATTTTTTGAGCTATTTTTGGCATTTAAAAAAAAAGGAAGAGAAAAATCAAAAATATAAGAAAACCCTTCGTAAACATTTATTTCTAGAATCCAAAAAGCAAAAAAAGTTCAACATTTAACAAATGCAAATTTTAGTTAAGCTTTCCATAAATTTTTGGGACAAAAAATACGTTTTGGGGCATTTTTTGCCAAAATTGACATCCCTGGTCAAAAACTAATATCATCATCATGTTCAGGGTAAAAATCTGCTTCTTAAAGTGTATACCTTTATATAGTTTATGCAATTAGTTTGATAGAGTATAAAAACGGTTTATGTCATTTGAAGGTCTACCCAGCCTTAAACATGGAAGGTTGTTGCATCAAATATTCGGTGTGACGAAAAAATCTGGTCAACCTTAAGAAATGGGATATTGATAGGTTGCAATTGTGCTAAAATAGATATTATAGCGAACAGTAAATTTCCCAAGGCAAATAAACATACACATTTTGCAAACTCTTCCCCAGAGCAAACCCAATTTTTCAAATCATTTTGAGGCTCGCTTGTAATTTCTGTGTGGCTATATAAAAGTCTGTCATCCCATTGATCTGTTGTGACCTGGATACTCGATTTGCCTAGAAAAGACCCTCTCATTATGTAACTTACGATCTGCGTTTGCGGCTGGTGGTGTACATAATAGCGCATCAATAAGTCAATATGGAAGACAACTTTGCTTAATTGATTGGGGATAAGTTGATCATTAGCCTCATGTATTCTGAACAGGTGTCGGAAGACAAAATAAATTTGTACTAGGTTAGACATTGCCCCAGGGGTCAGTTACATTAATGGAAGTTATGTATGTGTGCCCTCAAGATCCCCTTTCAAACCTCCTCTTCCATTCCAAAAGATGTCCATTTCAAGATTACTTCAGTTCTGAAGACCCACATTTTCAAAGAAAATGACTCAAAAATATGTTTTGTAAAGTGAATCAAATAATGTGTTTTGTAAAGTTTTTAACCTAATTTTGAGTGACTCTCAGCTCCAATAGCTGAGAGACCCTATTTTTGACCAAAATCAGTTCTGTAAGACCCCATGTTGGATATTGCGGGTAGCACATAAGTCATAAGTGCAAGAAAGTCGTATCTGCAATAGCTGCCATTTTTCAAAATTTGCATCGTACATACTAGATTGGATTTTAATAATAATAATACAATTTATAAAGCTCATTTATGTCCAGTCTTGGGTCAGTGGCTCTTGAAATGGTTCTTTAGGTGACTGAGGTACTTTTTCAAGAGAAGAGCCAATGACATATGGCAAAGAAAATTTGATTTCGTATCATAAGTTGGTAAATAAAAACAGCACATGGCAGCCATTACGGATATGACTTTCTTGCACTCATATGACAATTTCTGAAAAATGAAATCATACGTCAGTTGTAATTTAAGCAAACTTTGGTTTATTGAGTTATGTAATTTGCAGCACAACAAAAATCACAATCTGATATATCAAGGAGTGTGATTTGCGGCACACCAGAATTTTTTAAACAACATCACTGGCACTACAGTGTTAAAAGTACAGTGATATGCTGCCTTCACATTGTTTGCATTGACAAGACTGAGGGCACACTTTCATTTGAAATCTTGGAGCAGATGATGACATATGAGCGGTATCAATATATATAAATGGCCTGAGGTAGAAGGAGAAAAACTATGCAATAACATGTTACAATGTAATTCAACTTTAAAGGAACTAGCCTAGATTCCACCAAGAATTAAAATCTTATGGAAATGCTTAGTCTAAATAAAGCTTGAAAGTATAGTAAAATCCAAAAAAGTGCACACATTTACACACAAATGGCTCAAATTGAGAGATAATTACTTGCAATATATCATTCTTTGATAAATCCTAAATTTGGACCTCCGATGGATTTACTAGATAAAATATCAAACAAAGCTCCATGAGATAATGTAATACATATTAATAGAGAAACAATTTCATCAAAAATAATTTGTTAACCCATCACAGGTGTAGAAACAAGATCTTTCTAAGTTTTCAAACTAGAAACACTGTTTTCACACCACTTTTTTGTGCCGGCGTAAAAAAAAATAAAGTAGGTAAGGAAATTTTCTCCAATAATCCTCAAAATCATGGAAAACTACTTGCAGGTTATATTACTATAATCTATAAACATGTTCTATCGATTCAAGTAAAAACATATGAAGGTAAAAAATTTGTGGTAAGAATCTAGACCGTCTCTTTAATTGCTGAATATAATTTATAAAAAGCTTCCAGTAGGCTAAAATATCTCCTTCTGTTTTGAATCCATAAGCAAGATTCTTTATTCATTTTTGTTCCTCCCCACCCAGGTAACAGAAATGGGAACCAGGTAATGGTTTATTCAGAGTCTGTCGATATGCATCGCACGACGGCCATCGACGCGCAGTCTTGTACACGCGCTATTCTTTGTGAATGGCCCATGTAAAGACTGCGCGTCGATGGGCATCGGTCGTTGCATATTGTGAATGGCCCATGTAAAGGATGCGCGTCGATGGGCATCGTTCGTTGCATACCGACAAGACTCTGAATAAACCATAATTCAGACTCGTTTGTGTGGGAGGTGCGGCGTGCGGTGTACCCTTACAGACATACACAGTATAAAAGTAAAGCCTGGTCTACACACTAAGGAAATGGAGATTGGTCCAACGGCCAGCAAATCAGCAAAATCAGCAATTGACCTTTGGTTTCTGATTTTACCTTTACCTCATCTACCTCAAGCTACAAACTTATTGAACACTCCTTGTATATGGGTTGGTCTATACTCCGCCTCCAAAACAAAATATTTGCTACCAAACATTTGGTTGTGACGTCACCAAATATTTGGGTTGGTCTATACTCCGTCTCCAAACAAAATATTCACTACCAAACATTTGGTTGTGACGTCACCAAATATTTGCTATCGAATTGAAAGTATAAACAGGCAACAAACATTTGATGCTGGTTTGATGACTTTACCTTGATTCAATTCAACACATGTGCAATTTAGCGCGAAATGTTATTTGGTCTAAACTCAGTGCTGAATTTATTTTATTTGGAGACACTTGTCATTTTGACGTCAAGACAAGATATTTGTTTGGAGGCCGACTACAGACTGACCCCAAGAGACCAAACATCAATGTATCTATAGGCCTATTTACCAACTCTGATCCCCAGGGGGGGGGGGGGGGTTAAGTGATATTTATGTCTGGGTAACCACCCAAGTTTGCAGGTTCAAAAGGTGACCCTATGTGAGACCAAAAATTGGCAAAAATGGGTGAAATGATACCCTATCCGAGACTATAAATCTGTCATATCTGTTCAAATGGACACCCTATTCAGGACCATACCCTATTGGAGACTTTACACAAATGTGATAAAATAATTATTATAAGAAATAATAGGTATTTAAATGTAACTGTACACCATTTGAATACTTTTAAGAAGTGTTTTTAGGTATTTGAAGCACTTTTATTGGCAAGTTCAGGCTAAAAATTAATTCTGTCATTCTTTCTTAGTTCGATACCCTATGAGAGATTTAAAAGCCAAATTTGATACCCTATGTGAGACTTGCAGAGTACCAGATCAATTTTGATACCCTATATTGCAAGTCTCAAGACCTGTCCAGGTCTCACCTTTTTGGAAACGCAGGTAGTTACCCGGTCAGAATACCCAGTTACCCCTCCCCAGGCTCTGAACGCATCGTTAGTCAAGACTAAATGAAGGCTCCAACTCTAAATGCGATTGGGCATGTTTCAATAGGTCTGCACTCTCACTGAAACAATCTCCGCATTCCGTGCACAAATACCCACCCCCTGTATGAGCCCCTTCAACATGCCTCGTAAGTGCAGCTTTGTTGCTGAAACTTCTGCTACAAAAAGAACATTTATGAGTCAAATTTTTGCTGGAAAAGTTCACCGAGTGTACATTTACATCCTTAATGGCGTTCTGGGCATGTGATCCTCTCACGCGCGAATCTAAGAGCCCAGATGAGGCGTCGGAGTCATTACTGGTGGGCAATTCATCTTGGTTTAATGAGACATCCGATGGCAAAACATTTGTCGATTCCATACGGTGACATTTTTCAATATGAGCTACAGTAAATTTATATGTGCTAAATGTGTTGGCACAAAACGTGCATTTGTAAGCAACTTTACTGTCAATTTCATTACCGTGTATTGAGCTGGCGTGAGGTATATTACAAGAACTAATCTTACCATCATCAATTGAGCTTCCCTGAATAATCCCATCAGGACTTTCAGTGTTGCCATCAATACTGTTGCCATCAACACTGTTGCCAACGCCATTGTTGCCACCATCAGAGTCGCCGGCAGAGTCGCTACGGGTCATACGGGCAAGAACCGTATTAGCACGCGGTAACTTAGGATGACTTTCACTGTGCTCTGCAAGAAGCATCCGTGTCGTAAAGTATTCGCCGCAAATTGTACATATCGCTTCCGTCGAATGCACCGTAGTAGCATGTCGTTTCAAGTCATTGTTTCTCGCAAATTTCTTGTGACACAGGCCACACTGATAAGGTTTGATACCAGTATGTATCGTGGTGTGCTTCTCTAAATGGTTTTTAGTTTGAAACAATTTTCCACAATGTTCACACTTAAATTTCCTCTGTGGGTACCCTTCATGAGTCCTTGTGTGACGTCCAAAATCATCATTTCTTGCGAATGACTTTCCACAATACGTACAATGAAATTTCTTGACAG
Organism: Ophiothrix spiculata; assembly: GCA_000969725.1. NCBI lineage: Eukaryota > Metazoa > Echinodermata > Ophiuroidea > Amphilepidida > Ophiotrichidae > Ophiothrix > Ophiothrix spiculata. The sequence continues at coordinate 131,659 of JXSR01S053668.1, forward strand.
TACAATGCTTGCGGGCTATGTGTTTATTCAACGAATCCCGTTCAATAAATGCCAAATCGCACTGGTCGCATTGGAATGGCTTATGACCAATGTGGATTTTATGATGGCGCTTCAAATCATGACTCCGTCTAAAGGTCTTTCCACAATCATTACATATAAGTTGGGGATCTCCTTTTTGCACAAATTCAGAATGGGCACTTTTCATATGTTTCGTTAAGGTGGATCTTGCTATATACTTTTTTCCACAAATATCACACTGGTAAAGTTTTGTACAAACTGCTTCTTTCGCAGTACCATTCACACTGTGATTCACATCACCTGCGTTTTTGTCATCGGCATTTTCAATATTCTCTGTTACATTCAATGCTTCTAACATGATATTATTTGGGACATTATTTTGCTTTGTAAAGGAAAGGTCTGACATGAATTGGCCTGAATCTGATATGGACTGAGCCATACCTGACACGGTTTGATCTGAATTCAAATTCAAATCACTTGTGTTTTTGTCATCTGCCTTTTTGCTTTTCTCTCTTATATTCACTGCTTCTAACATGACATCATTTTTTCTTTCATATGAGACATCTGACATACATTGATCCTGATCCGATGCGGGCTGCACCATATCTGACACAACTGGACTTGGATTTAAATCCACATCATTTGTGTATTCGGCAATGGCATTTTCTGAAGTGTCTTTTATATTCGCCTCTTCTAATATAACGTTATTTTTTCTTGCAGTTGAGAGATTCGACATAAAGTGGTCCTGATCTGATGTGGATTGGTCCTTATCTGATACAGACTGATCTGAATTAAAATCAGATTCAGCCATATTGTTATTTGCAGATTACTTCGCTTTAGGTTAAAAATTGATCCAGGTTATATAGAGAATTGGAGAACTTCACCTGGTTTTAACTCATAAAATTTTCTGGAGATAAGTTTGAACTTTGCGACATGTATCAGAAATGAAGTACATGTACATGTATAATCATTGGCAAGAGGTGGTCATTCATCAGATTTTCCAATAAAATTGTTATGATGGAATCAGCAATTATTGCAACATTCAAAGACTGGTATAATGTTGCTTGTCAGTTTTTCTGTAAAAATGATCATAGATGAAGGGAGAAATTAGTACTGCTGTCCTGAATGTTGTGAATCGTATGTTCAAGCATGCAGCTAGTTTAAAGTCAAGGTCCATGATGTTTAAAAGGTCATATTAAGCCATCACTTTTCTGAAAAGGACTGAGAATCAAGCACACAAAAAAATGTCTCCCTGAATTTGTCATTATATGTGACATTCAGTCGTGTTACAGGCGAGTCTGATCGATGAGGAGGCAAATCGATTTTTGTCACCATGAGGCTTATTTCAGCCCAGTCCAGTCTGCTAAATTTCTAAATTTTTGGAAGGTCTAAAAAGTTTTTGTTGATTTGGAAAAAAAAACTGACCAACAAAGGTCATCATGTTTTTGGAGCACAGTTGCCAACTTTTGTTCTCAATTTCTTCCCTCTCTTTTCCCTTTTCTCTTCTTTTTCCCTTTCCCTTTTCTCTTCTTCCCTTTCCTCTTTTCCTTTTCATCCTCTCCTCTTTTTTCACAGTGGGCAACACTAGTTATACTTTGATCAACACCAAATAGGCGGGCCTCTTCATATTGTAAATTGATACAGATAAGCTTGTGCGTAGCTGAACACCGCACAACCGCAGGAGACACAGCGCGCGTTGCACATGTGTGAATCACACGTCAATATCTACGGTGCGCGTGTAAGTGGGAATATGTTTACTTGCGGATGAAGAAAAGCCTCAAAATTCCCGCCTATTTAGTGTTGATCCAAGTATAGCCCAGTAAGGGGGTTCAGGGAAGCATTTTGCTACACCTATTGAATATTTATTAGTTAATCCCGGGGGGGGGGGGTACTCAAGTTTGGTTTGGGTAGGGACGTGCCGCAGGGAAATTTAAAAAGCCACCCATCCAAATACCAATTTTCAAGAAAAAGGGACCCATCCATATACAAAATGTTCCAAATCTTGAGTCAAGTTTGATCAAAAATTGCATTTTTTTGCCCAAATTTGCGCTAATTTGGCACAAATTGTCTAAAGTTTTGTAATGTCCAAATTTGCGCCATTTGGCGCAAATTTTGGAAAATTTTGAAAAATAACCCATCAAAATACCACATTTTGGGAAGAAAAAGGACCGATTGAAATACCAGAGAGCCTGATTTTGCTACCCGAATTTGCCGCACGTCCCCATAACCACTTTTGTACTAAGTACCCCCCCCCTCCCCCGGGTAGTTAATACAGTCTTTTTATTGGTCAAATGGCGGAGACGCAAAAAAATGTATTTTTGACTACTTTCCCACGAGTGCATTAATACTCAAGTACAGCCGCACGGGTACGCATTTATGCGTTGCGCCTCTGTGTTTTAAACACCCGCGGGGAAAGTAGTAAAAACTTCCACATGGTGCTACCTTATGGCTTGCGGCAAAGTACTAAATTTGTTGACTTTAAGATATATTCCCAAGTTATATTTTGACTTTTATGAGGTGTAGTAAAACAAATACAACATGATTTATTTTGCTGTTTTTGCTCCGTAAGTTGAATTCACCTGAACTATCTTCCGACAAAATCTTTATGTTATTGATCATATCAGCAATATGACTCTTAACAATATGACTCTTGCTGCTATGACAAATTGAAGAAAGAATCAAGTTTCTGCATAAACTACATGAGAATGAAAGCAGCAATATACTCAAAAAATTCATTCAGAAATAGTCATTCCTTTCTATTTTTGCCTACCTTTCTCTTCATTCATCCGTGATTACACCAGATAGTTCTTCAAACTTGTAGCCTAATTTCTCAACAACTGCGGCTTCTTTTGAGTGAGCGAATACCTGAGAAAATAAACAAAAACAATACAAATTTGATACGTATTAGGCGGTTCAGTGACGTCACGAATCTTCTTGATCGAAATATCCACACACAAACTGGTGGATAAAACAGCAAGAAAGTTAGAAACTACGTTTTAAAATTGTGATATCTTCCTTTACACATAATATGTTTCGTTTTTCTTTGGATATGTTTATTGTAACCCTGAAATAAAAAAGTCATGCGA
>JXSR01S053683.1:0-15006 GCA_000969725.1 Ophiothrix spiculata
TGTCGGATAAAACAATGCAGTTTTCCCTCAAGAAACTTACATTATGAAATGGCAAACAAGTATTGAATTTCAAATACGAATCACGTGGGTGCGCATGCGGTTATTGGACTGATGCTGTTAACTTAACAAAATTATATTGTTGTATCCATTTCATATTTTCTTCAAAGCGCTCGGCCAAAGCGTTCTTGCTTCCAATACTCCTCAAAAGCCAGCAAACATCACAACAAACATGGGTTACGGAAAGCTACGAAAAAATAGCATGATTTCTAAAAAGTTAACACCAACACAAGATTTCCAGCAAACCTCTTCAATAGAAACCGTATCAGCTGTTATACCTAAAGTCAAATCCAAACCAGATATCAATGATCGTGAAAGGAAGAGGAAACGAAGCTCACAACACAGAAGATCCATATATTCCATCGACTTTGAATTCGATCCTGAAGTTTTGCAACCTGAAGATACCAAACCGAAACCGCCAGATGGAGGTTACGGCTGGGTGGTTGTGATAGCTGTGCATCTTATAGAGGTCATGAGCATGGGGTTTCTAACATCTTTGGGGATCTTCTACATCGAATGGCGAGAATACTTCGATTCAACAGCAGCCCAAGCTGGTCTGGTGGTTTCTCTCTCATCAGTGACGCTTGGCATTTTAAGTAGGTATCTTATTAACAAAATTAGATTACTATTTGTATTTAAGTCTTATTTAAGTATATAACAATCAAAGCAATCCCTTTAAACCAATATCCCAGTATTGCTATTAACAGATTAATATGATAAACTATTTAGATAATTTTCATTAGTAATACGCCCGGCACATACATTTACGATACTAGTAACTTTCAATAAAATAAGACTCACTTCGACATTGAAAAACATAACTTTGTGAATAAAACAAAAGACCAACTTATACTACGTCTGTATGTAGTACTAAAATCATTGAGATATAATAATAAGTATAATGTTTAAAAAACAGATTCATTTGAATTATTGTAGGATTATCGTAAGTGTATTGTGCCCGGCTTTAATGTAATTTCGTTAACAGTAATAGCATCAACTAAAATGCTTCTTATGCTTTCAAACATTTGTCATGTCTCGAATATGAACTGAATATTGCTTTCTATGTTGTAAAGTGTGCCTGTGTCTGCATGCATGATTGAATCATTGCCTGTGTCTGCATGCATGATTGAATCACTATCTTCATTTGAAAAACAACACAAACACACATTTTACATACATACAAAATAGAAAACGTTCTCTAAAATGTTATGTACATTGTATTTTACCTATACCTGTGCTGATAATAGTACTTTTTTAGACATTTGCTGGGAAATTTGAAAAGTTTGTCCCACATGACACTTCCACATCAAAGAGACGATATAGAGCCTGCCTGATTCTATGAAGGCAAGAAAAACGACAAAGTGTATGCCCAAAGCAACAATGCATTGTTCAAGTTAGAACCTTGTTTTTGACTGAAAAATCACACAAAGACAACATGCGAGAACTGAACTACATTAGATTGTATATCAAGCGACAAATATTATTATACAACTATGTTTTTTCTGCCTAGTAACGCTTGTTTGATGCAATGGCAGCAATACTCTAGCTAAAATGATTTTAAAAGCTTGAAATTAGGGATAAATGAAAATTTAGGATTTAGAGTTTACAAACTATTAGATTTTGAAATAACAAGTGGCTCTCGAAATGTAGAAAAATGGTAATTTGCAAAAACTACATAGCAGTTGGAGCAACTAAACTTTGCAAAATTATGATACGTCACCCTTTTCTAAATGCTCATAAAACGTTAGTACCAAAGCACAATTATTTTTTCCGAGTTATCAGCCAAGATAGATACCAATGTCAAAAAGTACTCATTTATTCTAAATTCAACAAAATAGTCATCATGCTCATTCACTGACATTCAGTGTAATTTTACTGTGCATCCTTCCAGTTTTCACCGATTTTCGTTGGTTGACCGGGGGGGGGGGGAGATATAGACCCCACATTTGGTTTTTGCGCGTAACTTTTCATCGCCTTTTCGTGTAATTGTCCAACATTACACATGCTTCACTTTGTGGCAAAAATCATATCGACCCTCCCATTCTCGTGCTAATAAGCATATTAAAACAAGCATTTTCGAGGACACTCATCAAATTTGTTTTTGCCTATAAAATTTTAACTGAACTATTTCAAACTTAAATTCAGGAACGTTTTCTCAGTTACATTCTGCAAATATAAGCCACATTTAAATGAAAATGCCCATTGGAAAGCGAGTTATCGAAATTGCTGCGGAAAATGTTGTCAAAACCTTAGGTTTCTCGCCTTTAATGCTGTTTTTGATTTTAACAAAACATCTAGTTTGACGGAACCCCCCCCCCCCCCAATTGACCAATAATGGGACCTGAAGTATACTTTTTCTAAGAATACTGGAATATTGACATGAATTTATCAATACTGGTATATACATGTACCAGATATTTTAGACTACAATACTGGAAATTGGAATATGAAATCTTGACTAGAACCGGACAATACTGGACAATATTTGGACATCTATAGTATTAACAAATCTTATGTACCAGTATCTAATACCTAAAGTATACCTTTTTCCAAAACTAATTTTTATAATGATTTTGAAAAAAAAATTATGTTCCCAGTCGAGGTGATTTGACAAGCCCGTTAGTCGTATATATAATAAATCTTGTTTTAATTCAAAACTTTTCTCAACCGAATTTCTAAAACGTGGGTCCTAGAACATTTTGTCTCCTGTTTTTGTTCGATCGGAAGACAAATTGTTCCTGCAGTAAGCCAGTTTGTCTGCCAAAAGTGCAATACACACCTCTTAACAAAACCTGCTTGGACAATATTAGCCTGTACTTGGCCGTTGTTGACATTGGACTTGCACTCAAAGTGGGTAATACTCAACGAAATATTTCCGTGTTTGCAATTCTGTTCTTAATAATTGTTACAAAAAAAAATACAGATTCATAGAGAAAGAACATTCATGAATCAAAAATTCGACTTTAATTAAAACCAACGACTTCAGTCACGTTAGAGGCCAATGATAGTCTAAAGTTTGTGATAAAAATTAACAACATATTTACTAACATGATTAAGTGGATTTAGAAATAACACCAGCGGCGTAACAGTCAAAATTTTCAGCTGGGGTAAGGTTATCTTTTCCTGACTTTTCCCAGCGAGTCATGGTTTATTCCCGGTGGGACTTTCCTATTTTTCAGATTCAAAATTTATTTTAGTTGATTTTAAAAATTACAAGCAACAGAAAAGAAAAGGAAAAGTTTTGGGCTGACATTTTATAGATCCCATAGCTCTTTTCCCATTTGCCCGCCTGATTTTCAATTTCACCATGTCTTTTCCAGTGATACGCTTTAGGTGGGACAGTCTGCCCCATCTGGCCATATCTATGCGTGTGAGTATACGAACCAACTATCCTGCATCTTCAAATGATGTTCTATAAAATCTGGCTGGTAAAACAATCGGTCGTTAAAATATTAACACGTTTTTATGTAATTGAAAACTTATTACGTTTTGTCACTCAGTGGGGCAAACTTGCAGTTGAAACTTCGCATTTTCAAACTGATCGCTCAAACTGAAATGTGCAGGTGTTCACTCATTCCTATGGGAAATATTTAATTGCTTATTGTTTTACACTTTTTACGAGTCAAAACTCTTGCATTTTTTCTTCAATTTTAAAACACACCAAAAGGTTTTGTCATTTATGTTTTCTTCTCATCCATCAGATATAAAAACAAACGTATGCGTTTAAATAAACAACTTGATATATACAATTACCAACCCTAACCTCCTACCTACCCCTTTTCGTTCTCAGCCTATCTCCTCAGAAACAAGGGTGTCAAAAATTGGTGGTTTCCACCGGGGCTCGAACCAAGGACGCCTCGCATCCCAATCAAATGTCCACCTATGCCAAGCCACCCGCAGGCTGCCTAGGCATCGATTTCGTACCGATATAGGACCCCCGTTTATGACGTATTCGGACAATTGCTTAAGAAGAATAAGAATAAGAGGTTGGGCATTTTTTGGGCAATATTTTGCTGAAAAGAAAAATATTTGGCAAACATTTGAGTTGGAATATTCCCTCATATATACTACAAGCATGGTATCCCATGTAACTTTAGATGCGATGAAAGTTACAAGCATGGCAATACACGTGACTGCAACTTTATGATATAAACATGATAAATGACTTGATTATTTTGATGAAACATTATCATTTGGCAAACAAACTAACATGGTTATCAACGTGACTTGCAAAACTAATACTACTTTTATTTTGGCTAAAACTAGTAATTTCTAGTTCTCAAATGTAGACAATGCAAATAATAACAATGAGATAAAAATAATTTCAATTATGTACAATTTATCAAGATTAAAAATACGACATTGACAAAGTCCACTGACTTCTTTTGATGGAAATATAATTATATAATCTAAATCAACACAATTCCTGTCACGTCACAATTATCATGGCATTTGGCATTCGATCAATATCAGACGGTTTAAACACAACGAACATTTGTGACCGTCCACCCCAAAACAGCAGTAAATGCCAGCTCTTGCATTTTCACTTTTTTATTATTTGCAAAGACCATTCTTTAAGGAATAAAATGACCCCTTAATGAACTTTACACGATTTCCAGAAGTCAAGTTATGGTCCGGTCCGTCAAAGGTTGTCAGGGAGTAAAACGTATAACTGAGATAAAAGCGTTCAAAGATTAGGAAGTCCTATATTTTCTGTTGATCGTCTTAAGAATATGCAAATTTATTTCACATTTCCTATCATTTTCTTGAAATGAAACTTTGCTGGTATTTTGTAGAAAGCACTAGTAGAATTGTGAATCTGTCAAAAAATCAATTTCGACAAATCACGACCTTGACATGTATTTTCACCTGTAGCGCAAAATGAAGTTTCTGGCATTTACTGCTCATACGGGCTGGACGGTCACATTTGAGACATAGCAAGAAAACGTCAGAAAGAAACAAGGAAACCCCACCAGGGGAAAAAACACGAATTCATTGATTAGGTCTATATCTAAATTCTAAAATTTAAATATCAACAATATAAAATATTTATTTCTTTGTCTGTTTTGTTTAGTATGTACTTCAAATTCATGAGCTTGCATTATATTGAAGCAATATAGAGCAAGCAATGACCATAATTGCTGAATACCAAAACCAATTTTTTATGCCACGTTTTTGTTGTTTGATAGAAATAACTACATGTACATTATGCCTGTCCAAATGTTTCGTAAATTATCTCAATGAAAGACAAAGGTTTTACTTAACAATAGTTTACCAAATTGTTATTGAAAAAAGAAGTATCGAATTAATCTTACCACACACAAGAGGCTTGTCAATCAAAAAAAAAAAAAGGTAACGGATTGCAAACCCTCAAACGGGGACTGTCTGCACTTATTGACTCCAGTGAATAGAATCAGTAATGGGTTAACAAAATCATTTACAAAAGCTTACAAAATACATTGATGTGTAATACAAAACAATTAAACTAGGCTATTGTTAACTAATGTCCGCACCGATATTTAATATGATGGTAATGAGATTCCTGTTTTCTTATCAACTAAGCATCAATCAATCAATCAATCAATCAATCAATCAATCAATCAATCAATCAATCAATCAATCAATCAATCAATCAATCAATCAATCAATCAATCAATTATACACTGTACATGCATGCCCCATGATAATGAACCCATCTATCGATATTTTCCCCCATCTCAGAATATATTGCAATAAAACTTGGTCGCGGTTTTGTCAAGGTGACTTGCTGATAAGGGTGACTTTGAACCCACGTAATTTCATTAAAATAGAAGGAGTGTGGGTACAAATATTTGAAGTTTTTCCAATAAACAAATGCAGATTTGAATGTTAGGAATAAGAATTGTGCATTTTATTACATATTATTTTCGTTAATTTTAAGGGCGTGTTCAAACTTAACAGACTAATCATGTAATACAGCGTCCGTGTGACTGAGCGTCCTAGGTACTATTCAATTGTGTAGAACATACCCTACGGTACATGTGCGATCAATAAATCATTGACTGCGACTTATTCCGTGTAGTTCAATTAGAACCGGACTCCTGGTTATGGGAGACATTACACCAGGTCTAGAGCGAAACAACTTAGCAGTTGCATTCACACTGGGACACGACCGACTTGTGCATTGAAACTAGTGGCGCGTAACTTTTGGTCATGAGCGAGACACTTTCTATAATTGCGTTCACGGTGGGAATATGCTCATGAGCAAAATAGTCTTGACCAAATTCTTATGTGTGAACACCCTAATTAATAAATAGCGAAAAACAAAATCACTACGAGTCTTATGCTCATGCGCATAGCATTGTCACTACTAATTACTTTAATTAATAGTTAAATAGGATAATGTGTACTAAAAACTTGAGAGCCCATGAAGTGATTTAAAAGTAACAAATTTGTTCCTTTCAACTTATTTATTAGCACTACAATCGGGCTCGACTGATTTGGTTTACTGACTAGAGGCCCGATACCCCTTTCAATGTGACAAATTGAAGAAAAAAATAATCGCCTGCATTGAAGAAAAAATTCAGTGGCAGGACTCGAACCCACGATCTACAATCAGGGAAAAAAGTCTTGGCACAATTATCTGTGCATGTCATTGATTTTGCACGCTTTCCCCGTTCCCCACTCAATGTTGATCCGAACACAAGGAGCATCTTTACATCCAACATTGAAACAGGGGTGAGGAAGGGGATGGTCAGAAGAGAAGAGTTCTTTATTGTCTTCAACTTTATCCATCTCTTACTGTAATTTCTAGCGCTTTAAACGGATGAATGAACCTGAAAAGACTGTAGTGTTCCAATGACTTTTTTCCCTGATTGTAGATGCGGATGAAGTGAATTCCTTATCCTCTGCTGCTGATAGCGTTGCCAGTATGCTATATTTAGCATGATAATACCGTAAAGGATCCTTTACGGCCTGTGCTTCCAACCCCTTTCCAGTTTCCTACGAAATGACATTACTTTACTAAACCACCCATAAATGCTAAACTTCGTATAACATAATATATGCGTTTCTTTAGTGCAAATCCATATACTTGATCTAAGGGTGTGTTCATACATAACTATTATTGAAATCATTAAATTTCCTACAAATCAAATCTGCAGGGTGCGTACGATGAGAGCGTGTGCGACAACGCATCGATAATGAAAATGCACAGCGCGTATCTTGATTGGTAGCTTCACTCGGTGATCACGTGAAAAGAAAAGTCTTTCGTACTGCGTGAGGTGAGATGCTTGTTTACTCTACGCATTTGTTGCGTTCAAAATTTTATGATTTGTAGGAAATTTAATGACTTCAATAATAGTCGTGACTACTTTGTCCGCGAATCATGACTAAATAGGAATGATAGTAGCAAGTCAATTTAATAGTTCCGTTCATGTATGACCATAATTGTGCTTTAAACACAAACTAAAGTTGCATTCATAAGCTCCTTACACTTTTGTGGATACATCCAATTTCGTATATCAGGTATGGAGCATTTAATTATTGAGAAGCCAGTGCTGTATATTGCGCCATAATTTCAATAATGGAATATTTTAGGATTTCCTTTACGTCCCTGTTCCTTATTGAATGAAATCATCTCTTGATGAATCAAGTAGCCTGAGCGAGACGCCTACAATCAATGAGCGTCTCAAAACGCTTACAGTCATGACCAAGATAATTTTTTAAAAATGCGTTCAGACTAGTAATCAGTAATATGAGCGGCCCACGAGCGCGAGTAAATTAGTCATGACAACATACTCATGCATGAACACGCCCTAAAATGGCTTCCTTAATTCCTTACATCAATGTCAAAGCAGTGGCGGCGCCAGGGGAGGGACGGCCAAGGGGGTATTTTCCTAGAGTAACAAGCCTTGCCCCAATAGCCCCACTTCATATCACCGACACAAATTTCACACAACGTGAAAAAAGTGTCGACAAATTTTGCGCACGTCGCGTGTATTTTAAGATTTTATAACATTTTTAGCTAAAAATAAGCAAATGTGAAAGAATGTTTCCGCACACTATGCGCGCATTACACTAAATTCTTCATGTGTCAGTTAAAAAAGAAACTTTTTCCGAAACATTGATTTTTTTCAAACACATTGCCTCTTAAAATCTTTGCATGTCGCTATTAAAGCTTCAAGTCAGTCTTATACCATTTTGCTCGCAAAATCGCATGCCTACCATTTTGTCCACCCTCAATCCCAGCGCCGCTACTACTAACACTTTATTTCTGCGAGTACTTTGCAGCTAGATCACAAAATTATTTTATATCATTATCCAGCACATCCGACATGACTTTATCGGCCAGCCAAATACAGAATGGCGTGAAGTATTCAGCTTTCACTAGAGTTCAACGTATGGTCCAACGCTACAGCAACACTGGAACAGCGCTACCACAACACAACCAGATCGCTACCAGAAAGTTACTGCAATGTTATATTGATCGACAAAAGCAACGCCAAACACTGATATGGACGTGTTGCATCGTGCCTAATTACGACCAAACACCAATTCATCCTTACAAGCCGCTCTGATTCATCTTTGAAGATTTCATCCAGACTCAAATCATCCATCGCATACTAGAACATCGAAATACCAAGCCACAGAGACAAAGAAGCCCATCCGTTATGGCCAGAACTCCATCTGCAGTCTTACAGCTGTCTCTTCAATTCAACGCATCGCGGTGTGGTATACAACCAACAAGCAACCAACATTGGCAACCAACAAGAAACCAACAACCAGCAAGCAACCAACAACAACAGCCAACAACCAACCAACATTGACAAGCTAATCATCATCATCAAGAGGAGCTGCGATTCAACTATGGGCGAGAATCCGCATTGCCATTTGCTTAATCTCGCCCATTTGACACATTACCAGGTGAACTAATGGTGGACCGCTTAGGCTTACTGAACGAAAACTTAGGCCTAATAGACTGCTAATCTTGACAAAACGCTATCTTTACTATGTTATTCATCATGTTCTTTTTCCTATTTTTCTTGTTTCTTTGCAGGTCCATTGTCTGTTGGTATCGCTCAGAAAATTGGTATTCGTCCTCTTGTTATGCTGGGAGCCTTCGTGACATTTCTAGGGCTTCTCGCAACATCGTTTGCTACCAGCATAGTGGAACTTATGTTTACTGTTGGTGTTTTATCAGGTAACGAAGACATGTCTTGTAGTCCATCAGCCAACGCTCAATATTATGTTTTTGGGTTCTGTGTGTCCTTGAAATTGAACGAGATTTGAATTTCTTCAGTAACCTTTGAGGTACTCATTGTAGCAATTACCTTTGAAGATACTAATTGAAGCACATCAAAATTCATGAGCATTACATCACAGACCCTAGAGATCTAGGGTCTGTGATTACATGTAACATTTTGGTAACGTTAGTGACATTCGCCATGGAATAACCCTTTAAAACACGTTTTGTCGGCATAATTCATTCCAGACATCAAACCATGTGGAATGATATCTCCATGGAGCGAATGGCGTGTTGGACGTAAAATGTTCTTTTCATGATCAAATTTGACATTGACGTGACATAGAGTGTCCTCAGATAACATTAGTTTATTTTCCATCAGATGTATTGATTTGATCTTTGACCATGAATGACTTTAACCTGATCGTCACAGAACACTCCCCAGAGTGGCATCTACTCGTGTTGTAGGTTTGATCTTTGGGTTTAACCATAGGGTTTAACCCATGTTAGGAGGTTACGGAGCAGTTTGGAGATGGCCTTGAATGACCTCAGATGACCTTACATGACCTTAAAATGATGCACTTGTGACTTGTCAATTTAATATATTACAATCAAGCAACCATTGATTCTGAATGACCTTGACTTAACCCTACCAGGACACTCGGCTTAACGCTTTGCAGCTATAATATTGCAGGTTTGGTCCAGATAGGGTCAAGGGTTCAGGTGTAAGCAGGACCTAAGTAACTTTAATAACCTCGAATAACCTCAGGTCAACTGTTTCTTCGTTTTGGGAAGTTTACCTCAAATATTGTTCAGTCTTGAAGATATAATTTACTTGACTCAAAAAACAACAACCCTGAATCTAACTTGCACCATGAACAGCCCTTATCTTATTTCAAAAACCCGACCATACAAAGTCAAGGTCATTAATTGAAAATAACAATACCAAGGTTCCTATGTGCGTTCCTTTGTACGAAAGATAAATATGTAAAGATCCTATACATATGACTAACGACAAGGAGCTTTGTTTTAATAATTGTGTGTTGTAAAAAAGAAACAAAATTGTTTAGGTACGATAAAGTTGAATATTTTCAATACTCACACACTTTGGTTGGTTGGTTGGTCTAATCGTGAAAAATAACCGGTGTAGTAGGAATGTTAGTCCCCAGTTCTTATTGTCCGGGTTACAGTAAAGTATAGGCTAACAACTCTTACGCAACATTAGTTTCACGCTTTTTTCTGTTATGGTCTATGGAAGGCGGACTACCATTTCAGCATGTTCAGGGGGCTAATATTTACAACGGCTCAACTACATGTCTTCCATCATTGTATATGCCTTAAACAATATATTTTTTTGTATTGAACTTATCTGATAAAAAAACCAACCTCCAGCTCTGATTCAGTCAGAGCAAAGTTAAATTCAAATAACCTTTTAACATCTGGTTTTTAATTTTGTGCTTTCTTTCAGCATTTGGTTATGGCATGATTTCCAGTCCAACAATCCTTGCGCATGTAGGCTACTTTGACAAGAAATTCGCCGTTGCAAATGGAATAGCGTTCGCCGGTGTCAGTGTGGGTCAGCTGATCTTCCCGCCCATGTCAGTGGAATTAATTAACTGGTTTGGAGGCTGGCGTGGTGCCATCTTCGTCATCAGCGCCATCATGCTAAATATTTGCGTGTGTGGTGCTCTTTTACGTCCATTGAAGAATAAATCTACCAAAAAGAGTCAAACTTCAACAAAGCGTCCTTCCTTCCAGAGTGATAGATATGACAAGAACAACAACATGAACAACTCAGTTTCAGAAGCCTGCGAAGAGCACAATGATCGAGAAATCGTAGTAAATCAGGTTCCATCTGCTGGAAATCCTAAATGTGAAGACTCTTCAGACGAAAGTGTCGACGACTCCGTATTTGTAGAAGTTGTTGAGGAGGATGGTCCTATAACCTTTACAGTAGAACATGCTGAAACATACCTCGCTGAGAATGCTTCATGCTCGTCAAAAGACAATCAACATTTTGTTGGCAAAATCAACGATAATGGTGTAGGGGAGACTTTACATTCGTCTTCTCAACGACGACGAAAAGTTGCCGTAATCGAACAGCCAATCTTAACTTTTATTATAGAGGACGATCAGGCAGTGCCGAATTTGCAACCTACAAACGAGAACATATCAAAAAAGTTACAAAAGTTCAAAGAAATTGCCAAAGACATTGTCCGATTCTTAGCCAAATGTTACGGCATCCCTGGTACATTTAAGAGCCCGTTGTTTGTTATGATGATTCCCGCAATTATTTCACTTGCTATTGGATGGTATGCCACTCTTACATATCAAGCAGCCCGAGCAATATCTGTGGGCATATCTGAAGAGGACGCCTCGTTTTTACTCTCTCTTATGGGCATTGGTTCTTTGGTTGGCCGCACTGGCCACGGATGGTTTATCGATAGGGGTTTCATCTCAGCAGACATGCTTCTGGTTATTATGTTGGCTGTATGTTCAGCTACTACATTTATTGTGACATTTGTCGACCTTTTCCCGATATTGGCAATACTGGCAGTTATCCAGGGCTTGACAATGGGGATTGCCAATACATTGTCTGTTGTCATGATCCAAACTTGTGCCAGACCAAATTTCGAGGAGTCGGCTGTTGGAATGCTTTTCCTAATTTGGGGTATTGGCGATTTAATTGGAGGTGTCTTTGCAGGTAAGCACTTTATGTTTGGTATTCAAACTATAAGGTCATTAGTGCTCTGTTGCATCGGAGGGACCCGCTGCGTTAATTTTGACAATTACATGGAGAGGCGATGTAAATTTTTTCGCGAGGGCCCCTAGGACACTTAAGTGTTAACAATCCTAAACGTTATTGGGAAGACCAACTCAAAACCAACCAATATCATTCTGAAATCTTCATGACATTTTTTATTTTAGGTTTGAAAAAGTATCTGATAAAAAGAGACCATAAACACAAGCAAACATTTTAATGGTGCAGGAAAAGTAACCTCTCTGAATGTCTAACAAACCATTTATCTTTATACAATACCGCGCCGCAGTTCTTGCATCACCTATCATAACCTAATTCTCCCAGAATCTACTAACGTCACAAAATTACTTAAACAAGACCCTGGTCAAGGATAATGAAGAAAAAGTACTACCGATAGTTTGAGAAAAGAAAAATGGGGGAAAAGGCATAAAAATAAGGATGACACTGCAAAAATGTGCATCCCCGAACTCAAGACTGACAATGGCTGCAATTAAGAGATCCACACAGAATCATCCAAAGACGGTGAAGCTATTGTGAAAAGCGAGAATAACGTACACGTAGTCATATATCGATTAGATAAGTTTTCAGAAAGAATTCGTAATATTAATCGGATTTTAAGGCTGTTTTGAAACTTACGACTTAAAAGACTATAATTGGTGACTACAATGTACAATGCGTGTTTTAATGACAAACGCCACATGCTTAATCAAACATAATGTTTCTTTCCATTCTATTTTTCAGGCTATATATACGACCTGACAGGCGATTACAACATAGCTTTTTACTTTGCCGGATCAGCTCTTGCGCTGTCCACCATCTTGGTCTATTTAACGTGCACCCTAAAAGACCGTATTGTTAACAAGATATTTGCGAACTGGGCGCAACAGCAAAAAGAAAAGGGCAGAGATAGCACCATTGATATGATCCCTACTATCCCAGAAGCAGAGGAGTATGATAATCCAGTTTTCAAGATGGAGGACGAGGATGAAAGAGATGTAGGCGTTATTAACAACGAGGATGCTGGTAAAACGTGGTATTGCAGCGCCCTCGCTCAGATTGAAATACACGATTCATGGGGAAGTGCGAGCACGTTGCCGGCTACTATTGTTTGAAACAAAAAAGAAATGATACGCGAGTTTGCAAAACATATCTACGTCATAGACTCAATACTCAATTTTCGGCGCTTTTTACCCACAATACTCCACGTTCAACATAAGCAATTGTAGCAATGGAGTATCGATCTATCATGCCATCAGCATAGTCAGTGAAGTTCATGTTTCTGCGGCGTACGATATTGTGTTGCACACTCTTTATTACAATCTCACTTAAACCTTGAAAGTTCTTTTCACACAAAAAAAGTTTCTGCACTATTTGAATTACCTCATATTACAGTGAACGTAAAAACTACGGAAAGATGTAATATAAATTTTCTTTAAACTGAAGACACTGTATTATTATATTGTTATTTACAGAAATTCAAATTGTTTTCAGTCTACAATGTGATTGATGCTGTTCAAATATCAATACACAAATCTTGCAATCGAAACTTTTCAGACGCAATGCCTTAAACTTGTATCATTGCTTGCCACATATCGTTTAGATATTTAGAGATATTAAAATGTGACAGAAATTTTTGAAAATAATTTCTATCAAATTATAAATGTAAGATATGGTACTCTCGCAAATATTGCAGCTGGAATACCAAAGATATGTTGATCTTGGTAAATTGTATAAAATTGGAGATATCTGAAGATCGCCACACCGTGAAACTCGAGGTTACAACTTTGTGTTAACATGGTTAAACATAATCTGTTAAACCCAACCTCAGGTTTTTTATTGTATGTGATTGTACACGAAACCATTTTTGCAAAATACAAAAGTAAAATGTCCGGTATCATTGTCTGGTTTATCGCCAATGTGCAATAGCTACCATTTGATTACACGATATTATTCAGTGGTATCGTTATCGTTATCACGATTCATCAAACACGAATCATTGTGTCACGGTAGTAAACTGTCATTGGTAAATGATACAAAGATAAGGCCGAAAATAGCTGAAAATAGTCCAAATATCGTGAAGGACCCATACGGTATTTCACGAAGCACTGCTAACACTAACCTACTATATACTTGCTAAAGTAAGTGTCAAAACATAGTCGGCCTCCATACAAAATTTTCGGAACTAAACATTTGGTTGTGACGTCACCATATATTTGCGATGGAATTCAAAGTATAAAACGGTAACAAACATTTGAGGCAATGTATATGGCAATTCAACACATTTTTTCAATTTAGCTTGAACTTTTATTTGGTCTCAACTCGGTGTTTAAGTTATTTTATTTGGAGTCAATCGTCATTTTGACGTCACGACCAAATATTTGGCAACGAAAATTTTGTTTTGAAGGCCGACTATATATGTTTTGACCCTATGAGTAGATATTAAAGCGACTTTGACTAAATACAAGCATTCCCAGCCTTCCATGAATATGGGCCCAGGGTAACTGCTACTGTTTGATTACACACAATGTAAAAATGTATTGTTATCATTACCGTTACTGTGTGACCAGTCACTAAATAGATTCATCAGGTTTGGTAGATACAAATGAAATATTCTTTCAATTTTGGCAAAACCAACTAAAACTTACTATTTTAGCTGACGGTTTCGGTGTTGAACCAACACCTTTCTCAAAGCTGATGTTGTTGCTTATGTGATGGTATTGATCTACTTGACGACAGGCGGGAAATGATGTCACTTCCAGTGTGTTAGTCTTTTTTCCAGTCTTGAATAGTGGATCATATAAGTGACTCAAGTTGTAGACCCCCTCGTCTGTTGGTTCAACACCGAAACCGTCAGCTAAAAATAGTTAGTTTTAGTTGGTTTTGCCAAAATTGAAAGAACATTTCATGTGTGACCAGTGTATGGATTGTAAAAAGAAATCTTGAAAGACAATTATTGTCTCGCCTG
>JXSR01S053691.1:11230-27066 GCA_000969725.1 Ophiothrix spiculata
GCACACTGTAAAGATGGTTGCTGATCACAGTGGCTGAAGTAAGCTCCATTCAACTCTAAGGATCATTTTTGGTTTTGCAGCAAATCTAGGGGTGCTGAACCTTGATCAATCCACATATAAACCTAACAGCTGTTAGTTCCTTGTACAAGGGAATTTCAAGCATACTTAACTTCTGCATCGCTAGGTTTCAAGGTCAGGACCTTCCTCACATCAAGCGAGTGCCAAATGGTGCGTTCAGCGATTTAATCTCGGCAACATGGCTCGACGTGCTACGAGAAGTGCGCTTCAAAATTTCAAGACTGTTGCAGTGGTTGAATCGCTGGACTTTGGACGCTTCATTGCCAATTGAGCTAACTTGACTATTATTGAAGTTTCCTTCATCTGAACATCTGAATGCAATAAAAGCATGGAGTAAAAAAGCTTCATGTTGGGTAGTATGAAAGACTTCACACGATGTGGAGTCTATTAACAATGAAGAAATGCGCAGTCATCTATTGTCGCTGCTAAGTTAATTGTACAAGCTCTCGGCGTACGCACCATGCAGATTTGATTAGTAGGAAATTTCATGATTTCAATAATAAGCTCTATGTTCTCTGTCAAATTTCTATTCTATTTTGATAATAACTAAGCATTATCTCTGAATGAAAATTTGTGTGATTGAATGCTCATTTATGATATCAGGTCACCATTATGACACAGGGGATTTTAGGGTCAAAACATAGTTCTTTAGAGCTATCAAACATTTGGTGCAACAAGTCTTTGTTATTACATTAATTCCAATGCATCTTCTAATCAATAACGGATGCTTGATGTTGAAAATCTCCAAACATTTGAAATCAGAGACAATTTTGTGGTGAATTGATTTTTCATCACCAAGCCTCTGTTATTTATAGAAATTACATTGGAACTATATATCATATTACAAGATAACAAAGACGTGTTGCACCAAATGTTTGATAGCTCAAAAGAACTATGTTTTGACCCATGTAGTTTATACTTTTTAATTGCATTTTTTTTTGTAAAAACTTCAAAAACATTAGTATTCAGTACTAAGCCTTTGCCAAATTATTGATAGATTTAAATGACAGCTTGTTAAAAGAGACTAAGAGTTAAATTGGGCTGAAAACATCCAAAAGAAAAAATATGATTATAAATTTGTGTATGTGTATGATTACAAAACAAGCAAGGGAGGTCAAACAAAATTTAAATGAAAATGGTATACAAAAAATATAACATGTGGTTTAATTTACAAGCAATGGGGTTTTATTCTGCATTATTGTTAACATTGTCCAAATAACTTTGTTTGGCGTAAAGGAAATGGATTTGACTGGTGAGTTATCGCTCTTACTTTTTGTATGACATGTGTGACACTTGTTATAATGAATTTCTGCACAACACTTTTTTTGATAATTATGTGATGTATTTTGATCAATGACATCAGGAAGGATAAACGGTGCTTGCCACCATTTTGAATTGTCCGCTGTGTAAACCTATGGGATGGCGGCCATCAAAAATTGTGGTGTATTCATAAATACACCATACACCACAATCAAAGAATCAATTTCAAGTTTTTTGAAAAACGATTTAATTGGAAAATAATAATTTTATTGGCCTTTTGACTTTCTAGAATTCTAATTTGATAGGATATTAAAACATTTTTGACAAAATAATTGTATTTTGTAAAATTTTAGAATATAGCACAAATTATTAAAAATTACTTACGGCAGCAGACAGCTTTGGCAAGGTCAGCAAACTTTACCTGACCAAAATTGGGTAGCTTGGCAGTTAGGTGTTGTGCATGTGTGATATCTTTCGATGAAGTCATCATAAATTGCTGAACGCACTATGATTTCATTACATTTAGTTCATATGTGATGGCTCACACCGAAAGGGGGGACTTGTCTTTGAAGATGATATCAATTTTGAAATTGATCAAGGCGATCAAATTTTACAACAGAAACTCTGCTGGAAATTCTTATTATTTTCTTTATATTTTGCTGCCTATTTTCACCTGTATCTTGAAAAGTTTTCTGTCGCAAAGTCCCCCTTTTCGGTGTGAGTCATCACATATGCCAATCATGTTTTGTCTTTTCTGTGATTGGAATTCTCATCTGACCTACTTTGGATGTCTATGTCATGAATGATCAGTGATTAAAAAATTTGTTTAAGACAATCACACGAAGGTCACTTAAAGGGAAGTGCCCTCTATTTTTGTATTCTACTTTGCTGTGCTAGTCTACCTTGTGAAAGACGGTTGGGTGGAATTTCTTCAGGTCTGTATTTATTGTTGTATACTTGATTAGGCCAAAAAAAAAAAAGAACTCTTGTCTCAGGTTCCTTAGGCCAAAAACCCTAAGTGCTACAATGTTTGGGGTTTTTTTAGTCAAAAACTATGCGCACGCGGAAATCTTTTTTTTTTATTACGTTTTTAGGTCACTATTTTTTTTTTCTCGCGGCCAAATTTTCTTTTTTTTTTCTCAATGTAAGAAAAAATAAAAAAAGCAAAAAATCTCCTGAAAAACCAAAAAAAAAAAAAATGTGGTAAAATTCGTGCGGGAAGCTGAGACAGAGTTCTTTTATTTTGGCCTTAATTATTAACTGATGTAATTTGTGCTGCGGAAGTACTGACGTCAGTGTTCCTGCTAAGGTTGTATGTCAGGAAATTGGTACAGAAGCTCAAAAATTGGCGCAAGGGGTTCCAAAACAAAAAGTCAAAATATGGGTTTTGGCTATACACAACGTTCACTTATTTCAGTTTTATTCAAATTATTTTTCAAAATTTCTCTATTTTTGAGGTGATTTGTCCAAAATTTGCGATGGCGATCTGTATTTTTTTCTTTTATATCGCTTTGGCGCAAAGTCCTTAGTGGGAACACTTACTGACGTCATTAGTTGCATAATTGACCCAACATGTGCTATCTAGCTCCGAACAAATGATTATGTTGATAGTGGTTCCAGTGATCACACATATTAACACAATAAACATTTTGTACACAAAAGAATCGAACCATGTTTTTACAATTTTCCAAAACGTTGGCATGTTAGTGCTAACTTTTGCTTGATTTGGGTTCAAGACTACCAAAAGTACAATACCAATTATTCCTCATAAAATACCCCAAATATTTGCTTGGAATCAGTTGCTCCAAGTATCCATCGCAACAAGTGATTTGCATAAATTATGACTTCACTTTCTGCAGCGTGTTGGGAAGCATATTTATTCAAATCTAATGTAACTTTGTTAATATGTATTGTGCTAAATAACAAATATTCAGGGGTGGCACTGCACTGCGATTAAGACCCACAGTTTCACCGCAGACGGTACATTGTGCAGGGCATTAAAATGAACAAATCAAGGTCAATATTGTTCCAGATGTTTTAATTATTTGTGTTATGTGATTATGTTGTCTTGCAGTCTATTTCACATCTTAAATCTTTGATGTTATACTTTACGATGTTTTATTCAAATTTGAATAGAGGCTTTGCATGTGATGTGTGATGTTGTTCCCATAAGCTGATGGGAAAAAAATGTTTTAAGGGCCTTTTTTTAGGATTTTTGTATTATTTTTTTAAAAGAAAATTTTTTGCCCACCTGCCCATATAACTTTTTTCTTGCCAAACCCTTTTGAACCCAAACATCTATTTGTGAGACACATTGTACATTTGTGTGTCCAGGGTTCAATTAGGGTTGGGCTATAGTTCTTTATCAGTTACCCAAGACTTATATTCTAATATATAATTCCAATGGTTTTTCTAAAAAAAATAATAGCGGAGACTTGGTGATGAAAAATCAATCAATATCAGTTGAATTTGATGTCAAATGTTTGATGGTTTACAACACTAAGCCTCTGTTACTGGTTAGAAGATGCATTGAAATTAATGTAATAACAAAAACTTGTTGCATGAAATATTTGGTAGCTCCAAGAGATGTCCTTAGGGCCAAACCATAGTCCGCCTTCAAACAAAATTTTTGCTACCAAATATTTGGTAGTGACGTCACCGAATAGTTGCGATTTAAAGTATAAATCGGTAACAAACATTTGAGGCAATGTATATGGCAATTCAACACATGTGCAATTTAGAGCGAAATTTTATTTGGTCTCAACTCGGTGTGAAGTCAATCGTCATTTTGACGTCAGGACCAAATGTTTGGTAGCGAAAATTTTATTTGAAGACCGATTTTTTTTTTTGGCCCTTACTGCAGTGTTTTAATGGGTTACACATTTAAATTGTTTGTTCATAATCAATCAATAAAACAAAGCGCAACCTCTTTTGGCCCTTTTGTGACTAAAATTAGGTTAGTTTTAGGACATAATTATCAAAATATTTCC
The DNA here is from genome assembly GCA_000969725.1 of Ophiothrix spiculata. Taxonomy (NCBI): domain Eukaryota; kingdom Metazoa; phylum Echinodermata; class Ophiuroidea; order Amphilepidida; family Ophiotrichidae; genus Ophiothrix; species Ophiothrix spiculata. Next base: position 15,559 of record JXSR01S053691.1, read on the forward strand.
GACAAAAGCTCTGTCACGCATTAACCCTAACTCCCAAAGTCCAAATACGTCAAACAAAAATTTCCTGTTTCCCCCTGGAATTTGAACCCCCGACCTCTGACATTCTGATCCCATGTCCACCTATGGCAAGCCACAGAGTATGGCCTGTCATGGCAGCCATTACGTGCCCATCTGTATCCCCCCCGTCTGTGACGTATTTGGACTTACTTCTTGATTTTTGCTTGTTGGATTATGTTGGGCTGTGACGTGTTAGGGTTATTATACAACCCAAAATATGTGTTACTTCTACTATTTTTGGCTATGCTATGTTTACTGTGTACATCTTTTAGAGTCCTTTTATTCTGTTATCCATGCGATGATGTGCATCTGTTTAGTACTTCAAAACTGAACTAAACTGACTATTCACAGTACGGATAACCATTGAATAAACTGGACTTATTTAGGCAAATAAGGTCAAAATCCATGGAGTAAGGGGGTTTGCTTACACAAACATGGTAGTTCCACATGCTCATAATGGTAGACCTTGAGGTATATGAGCCTCGACCTGGCTTGCGAGATGAATGGGAACTTGCATAATATTACATTTAACAGTTTAATTCCCTCTTTCAAAAACCCCTGACCTTGCATGAAGTGACTACATTGTTACATAACATACTAGTTTAACTAAGTGACAAATCGAGGCTCTCCCCGCAAATGGCGAACCGTGCAAGTAGTGAATAGATAGAGTAGCACAAGACAGCATGCCACAACACTCAATGTTGATCCAGTTTGCAATATGGGAACATGGTGACTTCTGGCACCCCAGTGATAGCCTACCTGAGCTTGGGCCTTCAAAATCACAACTCTAAAGCCCCTATATGGTAGCAAAAGCCTTGAAAAATCTTCGGTACCACTAATTTGCTGATTTTGTCTAATTTTCAGTACATTCTCGAATGTTTATTTCACTAGTGAAACATACATATTGTGTTATGCCATTACAAGAAAACCCAATCTCCAGGGATTACAATCTCCCCTAGTGTTGCCATGGAAATGCAAATATAAACACATATGTGATGACTCACACCGAACGGGGGGACTTTGACGATGATATCAATTTTGATTTTTTCATTTCATCTGTTGCAGCATTTTTTATCCCCCTGGCTTGAAAAGTAGAAGGGGGATTATGGCATAGTAGTGGATGTCTGCGTCGGCGTTGTGAAAAGGGTTGACATTTGCCTCTAACTTCTGCATACTTTGATGGATTTTAACCAAACTTGGGTCATGGGTGCAGGATGGGACCCCTCATTTGTGGGTGAGGTTAAAGGTCACATACCAAGGTCAAAGGTCATATGAGGTCAAGTTGTAAAATAGGCTGAAAATGCAAATTTGGCCTAATTTGAAAAGTTGAAGTCTGATTGGGACCAAACTTGGTTTATGGATATAGTATAAGAAGCCTGATATGTTGATGAGGTCAGAGGTCACATGCAAAGGTCAAAGGTCATATGAGGTCAAGTTGTAAAATAAGCTGAACATGCAAATTTGGCCTAATTTGAAAAGTTGAAGTCCGATTGGGACCAAACTTGGTTTATGGATAAAATACAAGAACCCTGATTTGTTGATGAGGTCAAATGTCACATACCAAGGTCAAAGGTCACATGAGGTCAAGTTGTGAAATAGGCTGAAAATGTCAATTTGGCCTAATTTCAAAAGTTGAAGACTAATTGGAACCAAACTTGGTATATGGATATAATGTAAGAACTCTCATATGTTGATGAGGTCAAAGGTCACACACTAAGGTCATGTGAGGTCAAATTTCCCTAAACTTGATTTTTTCACCTGTATCTTAAAAAGTATTCTGTCACAAAGTCCCCCTTTTCGGTGTGAGTCATCGCATATATCATGCTGTCAAATTGATTTAGTTATTGAAGTTCCTTAGCACAAATAATTGATTGGTTGAGCAACTCCTATAAAAAGATATTCAGGTTTTTTCTGTATTATAACTCAAAAACAATTTTGATGGAGTTGGGGTTTTCTCTTAATAGCGTATTCAATTGTTAAAGTACCATATCGGAACACATTTATTTTCTGTATGAAGCAAATTATCATTTTTTATGTTAAAAAATACACATCACACAAATAATTAAACATTTAACTAAACAAGTTTGGTTTAATGGTCGACTAGGATTAAATAAAGCCATTTGTTGATACTACAAAAATGTATTTCTTGTAAACCACATTAAAGGAGCTTGGTCCGATTGCCCCAACTTTTTTTCAAACTTTTTGAGATTTTGGTATCAAAATATTGCTCACATTTTTCTCATAACCCATGTGAAATTTCACGGTTGAGTTATGTTCCGTTTTGGAGATATATATGAAAATGTGTCTAATTATGGTAACCATAATTAATTACATACAGTAACGTATAGGAAGCTCTGAAATACAAAACTACCCATAAAATCAAAACAGTTTGACCAATAAGGCTGAAATTTGAAATTAAGACCTCTTGAGTGGTCATCTTTCATGTGACCATGAAAACTAAATTTTGAAAAATCGAACCAAGCTCCTTTAAGAATACTTCCTGGCAGGCAAAAACATGATCTTGTTTCTAAAAATGGTTCAGAAATATCACAATTCTTATGATACATACACATTTGATGCAAAAAAGTATGACATTTTATATCTACCTTGGATAGAAAGTCACAAACTCCATTCTATGAAACTACCATTTTGTTTACAATTGGTAGCATTAAACCGATCATATCATGTCAAAACACATTAAGCAGAGAATGTTTTCAAACTTAAAAATAGTACATAATTTGCCATCCTTAATAACCCTAGTAAAAAATCCCATGTTTGAAATTACCAAGAACTTCAAAATAAAGCTCTTGGTATACACACCACAAAAACAAAAAATCAACTGATAATGAAACAAAAAATTATCACGAAATTGTCAACCAAAAGATGTTTTCAATCTACAGTAGCATTCCTACGTACATACAGATTTTATTCCCGCTGGGGAGAGTTCATATTGGCACGATTATACAATACAAGGAACACAATTTACATATAACATGCACGCTTATTTCTCCCAGTGTCCACTCCACAAAATAGATTTTTCTATAGTACTATCGCAACAAAATACACCACCACTCAAATTTTTTTTTTTTGTTTTGGATCCATATAAAACAATATAGATTGGGTTTGGCAACCAAAATTCAATGTCAAATACCACCAAAGACTGTTCTAATTTTGCATCTTTGTGCTAAAAAATGAGTTTTCAAAATCAATAGAATTAACTGGGATTGTTTGAAACAAATACATTTTCATATGGAATTTTTGACTGAATATATCAAATAAAACTCATCCGTGTAGTTCATCAGTAGTTGTTATTAGTGCAGATTAAGCAGGGTAAAACATCAATATTTTTGTGTTTTCACCCATAGTACATTTTGAAACATTTCAAACATATTTATTTTCATGTGTGAAAATTTCAATGCATGGTACATTTAAATTACTTTCCATAGTGCATTTACTCTTGTAGCATACAAATTGAGCGCGAAAATAAAACGAACCATGAAAATTTGTAATGTTACAATTAATCACAAGATCAACCTAAATCTACCCTAAGACAAGGAAAATGCCTCTTGGTACTTCCTTGTATATCTTCTGGTGGCCAAACCCTTCTATAGCCTATAGTCTTTTTCCAGAGGGTGATTTAAGCCCTTCCCATATCACAAAGCAACATATCAGTAGACTCCATGGAATGTTAACCAAGGTCACTCCACTACTGCATTCATTTGCATGGTAAACAGTTTGAATTTACTCTATTTCAAACTGTATTTTGGGAATGAAAAACTCTGTCCAACTCAGGTTTGTTTGCATTGATATCAAGCTGTGATTATCCTCTTTCTGAAGGTCCTTTTCATTCACAGTTGGACAAAATAATACATTTTCTATAGCATGTTTTCCATCAGTAGTTTTACATATAAGTCTATGCAGGTGGTTCACTCAGTGTGCTGTTTGTAAGCTGTGGAAGAGACCGTTTGAATTGCATGATGGGAAGGGCTTAAATCAACCTCTGGTCTTTTTCTGAAGTATGGTTGGTATAACAGGGATGATACGCATTAACATAGATAAATAATATAAAAATGGGATATTTCAATTGGATTAAAATTTGAAAATTGTGGTAATGATGGGGAAAAGCTAAGGATATCATACCAACCATACTTCAATATGTTTTTACTCACAGTCTATATACAAAATTTGTCTAAACAGACTTTTTAGAATTTCATACTAGCTTCAGAGTCTGTGTGTCTGTCATGGTTGGTGTAAATGCCATCAATGTTAAGGGACTAGGCCTGGGACTAAAACCCGGGTACCCGCCCGCCATGAGCTTACATGGGTAAAAAATCTGCCGACCGATTACCCGAACTGGACAATAAAATCATAAGAATTTTGAACAAAAAATTTTGTTTTCTAAAATTTTTGATAAATCATCTGATCGAAGTAAACATGATAAATCATGACCACAAGCGGCGGAAAATCAAAATTGTTGGTGTAATTGAGACATCAAATGGTCGTAGTAGACCCGTCAAACTTCCCGTTCCAACATTGTAAATGTTCAATTATCAATACAGTCGGGTACCCAGGTAGCAAATTACCCGAAAAGTCCTAGGCCTAAAAGGGACATGATCAATTTAGACCCAAGCAACTTGCCCGAGCCGACCAAGGACAAGCTGAGCTGGTTAATCTGAGCCAATTCAATACCAGGGACGAGCAGTCATTTTTGATTAGACATTAAGTACCTTTTGATGGAATATTGACCATTTCATTACTTGATTTTTGCAATGGATAAGCACAATTCATAGGTAGAATGAGCAACTACTTAACCTAATGGCTCAGGCGGCCTAAGTGATCGCTCATCTTTACACTGATTATTGAACAAGCCAATAAATGACTCCCGTCATATATGGTTATAACAATTCAGCTTGATGACGACAAACTATCCCAAGAATTGTGCCAATGACTGTATGTTATCAGACAACAGACCCTGAAACCAGCTTAACTTCCCGGGGTGTATTTCACTAATGCTTACAGGGCTCTGTAAGTCTTTGTTCAAGTAAAGTCAAATATCAATCGTAAGTTACAAATCTTTGTAGCTGATAATTCACTAAGAATCATATGGAATTTGGCAACGAGTCTGCAAATTTTTCAGCATTAAGCAATAATGCTTACTAACAAATGGTACTAACAATCCTCATAGCTTTGAAAATCAAACTTAACCATGACGCATCAGCTGATTTACAAAGCTTCATAAACTCAGTAAAATACACCCCTGGTCACAAAGCAACTATCCTCAGCAAGCCACAACCTATGTTGTCCATTAGTGATTATTCCATTATTCTTATTGATTGGAGACTGCAGACATGATTAGCAATTTTATAAAAAAATCATAAAAAAAAGTATTCAAACCCTATACTTGAACATAGTCTAGTGAATTAATTTTACAGGCAAGTGAAGAGCTTGAATGCTAAGCCTGCCCTTTCACCATTTGCAATAACCATTTTTCATCCATGTAATAAACCAATTGTCAAGTGCAGACATTTTAAGTTAGTGATTTGAATATTTTTTCGTACAATTTTGTCATTTTGCTTAATTCAAATATCAAAATCTCTCATAAGGTCAGGCATTTTTGTCCTGATTTTACTTTCATCCAATTCCAAGTTCAAAGACTTTCATTGCAACAGACAGTCACCAATTACCATGACATAAATCATTGAATAGGTTCATCATACGATCAGCCGATTTTGACGTCATCTGTTGATGACGTCATAACTGCAAGACCTACATCGGCTGCCAGCAGAGGAGGTTTTCACAATACTGTAAATAATGAAAATTTCGCTAGCATTTTAATTTCGCTAGTATCACAATTCGCTAAATTAAAATGCCGCTAAAATAATTGTTAACATAGCATTGAATAGCAAGATGATTCAAATTAGTGAAATTAAAATGCACCCAAAAAGCGAGGATTTCCAAATTCGCTAAATTTTAATGCCGTGAAATTAAAGTGCTTTACAGTATCCCACGATGCAATGCAACATTGTACAATATACCTGCAAATCGAATTCAACTCCTATACTTCTGTACAGGTTTCTGACGTTTCTGAGGTGTCAGCAATTTGGGTAAACACTGGGCTAAGCAAGCCCCTTGTCCAGAAAACCATTATTGCCTATAATATCTAAGTGTATCAGAATAATGCATTGTGGGATGTTCTGAAAACCTCCTCTGGGATGCCAGTACAGTTTGAGAAAGCATCCCGTTAGGATGCGAAATGTCACTACTAAAAATAGTAAGTGGATTTTCATAAAAGAACTCTTATTGAAATACCATGACATAAATTTATATTTAGATATTTGGCCCAATGTGCTTCGTTACCACTCACATTTTTAAAAATCAAGTACTTTTTAAAGTTTTGTTAAACTGCAGATACAAATTTAAATCTTTCAGCTACATAATAATTATTAGTCCTTATATTTTAATATTTGGCCCTATAACTGTATGTTTTGCAACCATAATTATATAATTAAGTACTTTTATGAATATAGATATGTAATTTTGATTAATTTAAAGTACTTTTTATCAATTTTATTTAGCCTTCTTTGTCAGTACTTGTGTTTTATTTGACTTTCATTCAGTTACACATATAAAACTAGATATAAATAAACCAAATAATGAAGGTATCATGTATCATTACTACAGACCTTTTGCCAACATCTATGCATTGTATCCATTTGGTCCAAATATTATATTGTACAACCAGAAATATAAGTGCATTTAATATTGTCAATTAATCAGTGTTTCCCTCCAAATTGTGTGCCAATTCAACCAAATTTAATGAGGTGCTTGGGCTAACATCACTAGTTGTGGCTGAAAATTGGTTACATAAGCAAAGATTAGGCACAAAAAAAAGTTTGTTTCCTATAGGTGGTCAAAACACCTAAATGCGAAATGCGTTTTTTTATTTTATTTTGTTTTCATTTTTTTGTATTGTTACAAGAGGTGCAAGAGAGGCAAATTTTGATTGAAAATCCGCATGGGTGATGATTTTTCAGTAAGAAAACTGTCCGGTTTCAAGTTGTTGTTGAAAAGAAAACACTTCTTTAGTAAAAAATTTGCAATTTTCCCCGTTCTTTTTATCAAATTGAGTATTTTTATTTTCGTTTTCTACAATATCAAATAAAAAAAATGAAATGCGCAAATATATGACGCATAAACGAAATGCGCGCGGCGCACGGGAAACAAACTTGTTTTTTGTTTTTGCCTTACACATATTTTATCAAACCTGTTGCGCCAATTTTCACAGCCCATGCACTATTAGTAGGAACACCGATGACAACATATTTTCATAAGTTTACAACAACTTGCTGTAGCAGAACCTCATTAACACAAAATCACTTTAGTTTGGGTTATCAGGATTTTGTGTTATCCAACTGATTTTACATAGGAAATCAATACTTGAGACCCAACAAACATTTTGTGTTATCAGGGTTTTGTGTTAATGAGGTTCCACTATGTTGAAATTTTAATCAAACCAATTTTGGTCTTGCTACCTTTATCAAAAATATACATGCTTGCAAATATTTCTGGTGTAACATCACAAATCTCTTAACACTTAAATTTTAGAACTTTTTCCATTTTCAGAGCATCTAGTTAGCTTTACTTAGGCCATCTAAATGGACTTCGCAAGCGAACGCCATCTAAACGGACCTCGCAAGCGAACGTGAAGCGTGAGGTCCATCAACTTACAAACTGATACCACACTTTAACTCAAGAAAGGGCAGCCTGTGATAACCAAAAACCTTAACCTTTCTTCTATTATTCCAGTCTGAGTCAAATATAATCATCTATTAGATAAAACCTCTTATTTGTTTAGCTAGCATTGACTGGTCACCAATTTTCTATAAGAGAAGCACAGCAGGGGGTTTACAGTGTAAGTTAATGGTCCTCGCGCTTGTGAGGTCCATCTAGATGGACTAACTTTACTTAGTTCTGACAATGTTACTAACAACAAATCCTTCCCCTTGGTGTAAAGTTAGATCAGGTATCATTGAACACTTAAACAATGTCAAGTGTTCAATTACATAAAATACATACCAAAAATCTGTCAAATTTGCACAGATCAGTTTACACCAGCATTGTGTGCACTGTGTTGCAAGATAAATTCTATCTTAAATATCAATAATTTCTTGGTTCAATTGCCACATTTCAAAATCATAAGTTATTGCAACATATTCCATAGCATAAGGGCCCTGTCACACATTAACGCATACAACCAAATGCACATATAGGCGAAAGCGGACCTACGTCATACGCAGGGTATGCGCAGCACAATGATCTAAAAATAACTCACGTTGGACTTTGTGCGCGGTGAAAACAATCAATACTTCAGCCGGGATCCCTTCATTTTCTTTCTTTTTTAGCCACGCGAAAATCTGTGAAATAATGAGCTGTGTGTCATTTTGTTGTGACTTGAATACCACACGTCTCATATGATTTTGGAATCGAAATATTTTGACAATTTGCTAAATCAATCAAAGTTTTCGCGAGCCGGCATTTTCTCCATTGAGTTGAATGGGAAGTCGGCAAATGTTTTCACCGAGCTACTTGGACAAACGTCCCGGATGTAAACAAAACGCCCGGATGTCCGCTCCTGCCTATACTCTGATGTGAGACTTGACCCTTAATGAAGAGTAACAATGAACAAAGCGCAATTCCAGTTAGAGCAAACAGACCAATACACAGCTGAGTGTTGGCATGAATCACACAACTTGGTGAAAACCAACCTTGTGGAGGAAACACCAAAATCATGTTGAAATCAAGCAGCGCTATTTGTGATAATCTGTCCACTGCACACAACGTACGTGACATTTACTACGCTGTAGTTGAGCAGACTTTATTCTGATCGCACGGAACTACTGGATGTCCAATTCAAGCTCTTGGTACATTGGGGGGAGGGGAGGATTTCGAGTAAATATTTAGAGACTGCTTCAAAACCAGGGGTGTGAGTGTCAGGTGATGAAAATAGCTGAAAATGGTGACAAAATGCCCAAAACAGGCTGAAAATGAAAGAAAAAGCTGAAATTATGACTCTTTTGAAGCCATTAAATAAGCTGAAATCAGCTGAAAAGCTGAACTCTCACACCCCTGCAAAACGCAACCAGCGGCTGACTGCCTGGAACCTGCAGTTCCGACTCTTGTCATTGTTCAGAACACTAGCAACCATTGTAGAACTGCTGATTGAGTTTTGAAGTGGTACATTATGGCAGTGATTTCTTGTGAGGTATTTTGTCAAGATACACTCAATACAACTTAAATCCTGGGCATATTCATGAAACACTGCTATTTCTCATTTGCAAACAACATTCCCTGAACCAGCTTGAATTTGGCAAGTTAAATGTCAACATTAGTTAGTAGCATTTTATGATCTAATTTATGCATAATTTATGCAATCGGAACAGGATCCAGATGATTCAAGTGATTATAAGATATATCACTACTTGACCAACATTGTATATTTTGTATTATTGGAATCATGTTTTAAATTTCTATTAATTACTATTGAAAATAATAATTAAGTGAAATGTTCCGATACAGAATTATGGTAGTCCAATATAGCTGAAAAGTCATTAAAATGAAATTTGCTTATCTAATCACTTTCCACATTACAGTCCACATTCCACATTACAGTCCCATACCCTAAGCATCTGTTACATAAATGGACATGGCAAATCTTTGGGTCTGTTAAAATGATTGACATTTTTGAATTCCTATGGTTTATTCAGAGTTCCTCGACATCTATCGTTAGACATCGCTCCATTACTAGTCAAAATTTTTTACTTTGCATAATCACCCAAAAAACTGCCCGTGTTGATCGATACATATCATCCAACTCTTAATAAACCATATCACCGAATTGTAGTACTGAAATCAGGCTGATATATTTTGGTTTTTGGAAATTCTGTTCGTTATTGATAGCTTTTGGCATAAACTAATTACCGCAAAAACACATATTTTCTGCTGCTTCCATCACTTTTGTAGTACTTTTGTATTGATTTATAAATTTTTTAATTTTTTAATTTTTTTCTTGGTAACAAAGCAGCATATACATTTAAACATTATTTACACCATTCAGTTTTCAATTAAAGCTAGACTTCTCAATACCTCTCCATGTTGACCTTTGACCTTGTCAATTTGCAATTAACATATTTTTGCTGGTTTCTGGAGTTTCTGTTACGGTAATGTTGCAGTAATGATGTCAATATTTTTTCAGAGTATGAAAAATCAAACTACTTGTGAAAAATATTGTTATCAAAACTTGATACATTCAGATTTTTCTCTTAAGAATTATGCAAATAACATCTTGCAGCACAACCAATCAGAAAGGTCAAAAAACCAACATGCTGTCTGAAACCATCCAAATTCCTTATAAAAATTAATTCCACTTCGAATCAAGTAGCCAAAGTATTTCAATTCAAAGTTTTCAAAATTTGATACTTTACATAGGCACGTTAGTGTATGATCATGATTTACGAAATATAATAGAGGGCACACTATTTGTCAGGAGAATCACTCCGTCAGTCTCAGTCTATGTGTAATACCATCATCCCTTCTGTTCTTCGTTCATGGCTCTGTAGAAATATACAACAAAAGTGAGAAAGAATTTTTAGCAAAAATGCAATTTTGGGGCAATGAATCTTTATGTATATTAATACAGCAAGCAAAAAATACAATATAATGCAGATTCATACATTTAGTCAAAGCCACAGGCTAGTGATTATCTACACTACTTATTCTAAGCTTAATCAGATCAGTTTTGGTAGAAAATTGCTCGTAATTATACACTATGAACAAAGAGGGGGCATACAAATTGGGCAGAATTTACAAGCAGATCAAGAATTGTCAACCTAAGGCAACGATAGGTAAGCGATAGTCCAGGCAGTGTGTGTGTCTAAATTTTCTGTTTTGGCAGTTTTAACTTCTCATTTCATGAGGCAGTGAGCTATGTAAATGTAGCATGTTATATACAAGCAAAGTGTGCTATTAACTGTTCATTTAAAATGATTTTGAACCAATTCCTTCTAAATCAAATATCACTTCTTGATTGATCAGCATTTTATGTAAATACATAAATACGATTACATTAGTCATTTTATTGTTGTCAGCCTCTAGTTGCAATGAAAAGGTTCATGATAGAGAAAATTGGTAGAACATCCGTAATTTTTTTTTTTTTGATTTGTTGAAAAAGGAGTAATAGCTTTAACGCAAAGAACAGTTCATGTAGCGAAAAACGAGTGGTTCAAGATTTATAAGCATAAAATAGGCAGTGTAGAAATGTGCCTTAAATTAGAAATGGTTTAGATAGATGTGCTCAGAAAAAGAGTGCAGTGCTAAGAAAAAAGTGTCAAAATGGAAAAGGTGCAGTGGGTTTTTAAAATTCAATCTAATTCAAAATGTATTTGATTCATTAAC
>JXSR01S053691.1:27116-43591 GCA_000969725.1 Ophiothrix spiculata
TATATACACTAGGACAAAAAGTGTACCCTTTAATATATCTAAACATGACAGAAAAATATATTATACTTGAACAAGCCAAAAAGTAGAAGTTAAATCTTAAGCTGTACCTTTACACTTAAAAAGTTTTTGTTTTTGTCCAAATTATTTTCAGTAATCAAATATATATGATTTTAAATTGGGTAAAGCAAAGTCATGCATATCTGCAACTTAAGATGCTTGTTTGAAATCTAGATACATCACAAGTAGCAGTGAGATAGATGTGAAATCTCCATACCATTTTAAAAGTCACTAATTTTTAGCAGAGATTTTTTTGGTATTTTAAACAAATCCACATTCAAAAGTACCAGCAAGTTACAAGAGAAATTAGCATGCCATTATATCACATCCAGGCGGCGTGTTGGTGTGTGTGTCTCAATTTTCTGTTGTAGCAGTTTTAATTTCTCATTTTGTGAGGCAGTGAGCTGTGTGATGTAGCATCTTATATACAAGCAAAGTGTGCTATTAACTGGTCATTTAAAACAATTTTGAACCAATTCCTTCTAAATCAAATATCAAGCATATTTGGTCAATTGAAACTTCTTGGTTGATCAGCATTTTATGTAAATACAGTCAGTCTATACACTCAAGTAGTCACACTTCCATTACATGCAAAAATGTGGATGAGAAAGTACCCAAACGGACATGTGAAATGTGTTAGACTTTTCATTCAACTTCCCACTTTGTAGACTACAGGGTTGTTGTTAAGCTTTAAGCTGTGTTGGCTCCTAAAAATATCTAGATGTTACCTAGATCCCTCGAACAACCAGCATCACCAACTAACTTCCCTCTATCAAATCAATTTTGTGACCAAGGGAGGCTGATTGGTGCTTACACTAACTGATCTCTGTGCAAGAGCTAAAACTATTCAAGAATATTTCTTATTTGTGGACTAATTTATAGGTGTGCGTACCAATTTACAGGTGTGCGTATTCCAATCACTTACACTCACTAAATCAAATTAGAGGTTTTGATACCACCTGAAAATGCGTATTTTCTCGTAACTGCTGCAAATTTTCACGCCCATGTTATGTTTCAATGAAAAGATGCCCAGTCGGCCACCGGTCGACTGGGCACCGTACGATGCCCGGTCGGACATGAGGCACGGAAATGATGCCCGGTCGGACGCTGGTGGTTATGGGACCATAACTGAAGACATCGTATACAAGCCGCAAGGTTTTACTTGGAATTAAATTCTTGTGGCATGCTTACGGCATCTCTACGGCTCACGGACACTGGTCGAATCGGCGTCTGCTGAATTGACACCGTAAACACATTGTAACCTCGCCGCAAGGTTATGTGACCGCTGTATCCGTAATGATATTTCTGCCTTCAACAACTTTAAATAGACATATATGATTCCATGTTCAATTCAGTCCAAACTACAGGACCAGAAATAATTACATTGTCTCACAAACTCAACTTTCCTGATGCTCTCTTATTAAATGATTCTCCCTTTATATCATAAACTAAGAGTGTACCTAAATGTGCCAACTTCCTCAGGGATCCCCTTCACCTCTATTCGGTAAAGTCTGACAAAACGTATCCCATCTTAATTGTAAAATGATCCAAAACATACAAATTTTGGTCAATGGCAATGTGTTCAATGCAATGCTAAATAATAAAATGCAATTATGTGGCAAACATGTAGACAAGAATGGCATATAAAAAAAATAAATCAATCAACATTGAATCAATAGTGGGCATGAAAGTGCACAAACAAGGCCCATGCAGTAATAACATTTCATGTCATTAAATATTTTCATTTAAACCTTGACTATCAATTAATCATGCGTCAGTTTATACCTTGACTATCAATTAATCATGAGTCAGTTTGTCTGTCAAGATCTGTCAGTATAACCGTCATTCCACTGTTATTCAGTCAAGTAAGCTCTTCAGTAGGGAACCTGCTTACAGTGCCAAGGTCCAAGATTCAAGTACTAATAGATGTGTTGAGGTAGTATCAGGGTTGCAAAGTGCACTATAAGTCAGCTGCATTTGATACAGAATTCACATCCTTAATGGCTTTGATTTCTATAGGTTAAACAATAATTTCTTGGACAATGTAAACCAAAATGCAGAGCAGGATTTGCATTTACAAACAATGGGCCCTGCACTCAGAATTTCTGTTTATGCTGTCAAATAAATTATTGTTTGGCCTATAGGTACTTGTTATGGTATGTGGGATTCCCCAAGGTTCTATTCATTGGGCCCACCAGAGTGCCTGATTTCAAGATACATGGTATGGTATGTGGGATTCCCAATGTTCTATTCATTGGACCCACCAGAGTGACTGATTTCAAGATACATGGTATGATATGTGGGATTCCCAATGTTCTATTCATTGGGCCCACCAGAGTGACTGATTTCAAGATACATGGTATGGTATGTTCCCGGTGTGTTTACATATTATCAAAAATTACACCCCAAGTAAGTATGATTGTTGAAAATTTACTACCCTAAGCAAGTAATCATTTGTGTTAACCCCCTAAGCAAGTAATTATCATTTCAAGATACATGGTATGGTATGTGGGATTCCCCAAGGTTCTTTTCATTGGGCCCACTAGAGTGCCTGATTTCAAGATACATGGTATAATATGTGGGATTTCCCAAGATCTATTCTAGGCCCGGCTAGAGTGTCTGGGCTGTGTGGAATTACAAAGTCAGGTATGCATAGTGCACTGTAAATCAGCTACAACATATACTTACATGGTTCATGTCAGGTACAAAGTGGCAAGCGTTAAGCAGGTGAAGAGACAAGAAGAGATGATCAGAACAACGACAACGTTGGAGAATTTATGTTGTACGCGCCCTGCTGATGTATGCTATCCAAACAAACCAGTATAGATGGCAAGCGTGACAAAAGAAAAATACAAAAGAGATGGAAAACGCCATGGGGATCATCTTGTTACAAGTATGATGAGAGAGAGAGTATAACCATGTTAAAGCATTGAGGTTGGGGGCTAGCATAACGGCATTAGATAGCATGACCCTGCTGCCTGGCTTGAATTCTTCCCAATATCACTTTTTAGAGGCTGGACAGTAAATACTCTGAATTTAAGAGTTCAAAAAATGTGGCAACTGCATAAACTCTCTTAGTATTCAAAATCAAATGGTTAAGTTTTTTTTCCAGATTATTTTAAGAATTCAAGCTCAGACTACTATGAATAATATTTTCACGTCAGATTCACAACAGCCTTAATCCTGAACACATATCAGGCTGGGAAGTAATCGTGCAAAATGTTCGGCCCACATGAAGGGTAAATCAGCAGGGACAGGTACAGGGAATACATGGAAAACAGGATTATAATGGATGCAATAGTCATGCAGAAAACAGTCAAAAAATATGGAAATATCAGATCAAAAATTGAAATCAACCAAAAGAAAACGAATGCACATGCCTTAGCATATCAAATATTCAACAGCCATGAATGTTGATTATATGTCTAAAGGAATAAAACAAAACAAAGACAACCAATCCTAAAAAATACCATGAGAGAAAATTTAATTCCTGGAAATTTTTTTCAAAAAACTTGGAAAAGAAAACCCAAATGAAGATCATAATTTGAGTCACTTGTCAAGGTCTACAAAATCAGATACAAACACTTCTACCCCGAAATAAACAAAAATCGAAGACAACCAATCTTATGAAGCCCAAATATGTGTCACTTTACAACTGCATAATCCTCCAAACCATTCAGTACAAGACTTTCTGATCTGAACTTGTGTTCCCTGTGGCAGGCATCCTGAAGTCTTAAGATCCTAGGTTTGCGCTAAAGACCGAGTGTGCATGCATTCCTGACATATGCAATACACATTTTTTCTTTCACCTTCATTACACCTTCCCATAACCACTCTGAAGCCATGATGCTCTGCTCCCCTTTAATTTAGTGTTTTTGCACTATTGGGTGTTTGCCTGGCTTCAACCGAATGTTATAAATAAATAAATAAATAAATAAATAAATAAATTTATATGACTATTACAGCCTGTCTTCATCACTCCTGTACTGTAATCTAGAAAACCTATTTAAGTCCATTTGTTTGTGAAAAATGAGTTTAGCCCATATTTGAAGTTCATGTGTGTTTCCCTGTCAGTTTATCAAAAACAAATGCACTGAAAATGCTTTTAATTATTGTCATCTAAAAAAACATAATTAAATTCCAGTAATGTTCAGAAGCCTAAAACAAAACCGTTTTCCTCTGTTTCCTTAAAGGTTATATGCAAAGGTTGGGCATATTTGACACCAAAGTCTAGAATTCAGCTGTATCAAACAAATTAAACACAAAAGTAACCAATTTTCACCAAAGCAACAGCAAAATAAGATAAAATAAATATTACTCAATTAACTTAATACCAGTCAATAACAGGTAAGTGAAAAATTTCAACACTTTAACTCTGTACACTTCTACGCACTGCAGAAGTTGGTTGCACAGGTTAGTAACCCTTATGCACGTCATAATTCAGAGGACTCAAAGTGGTGTAGATTTGTGTTGTGTATTCTAAAAATGCTTTTATTTTTATTGGGAAGCAAAACAATGCAGGAATTGTTGTGTATTTGTTCTATATTAGTGTTAATTGGTTCATTACTGCTCAGTGTTCACCTTCTTTGCATATAACCTTTAAATTTGCATCCAACAACCGTACTAGGTTTTTCCGGATATACAGGAGATCAGCACTGAGACCGATTCCACAACAAACTGTAAGTAACTCACAAGTAAATCATAGAAATTATTTCTTTTAAACCTCTCTGGCAAACCAACCCGTATGCTTATTAAAATTGGAATCTAACCATCTAATTAGAAACTTATTTGATTAATCCACAAACACTACGCCATGGGATGTGTAAATGCCAAGCTTTTCACACATTTCAATCAATTTGAGAAAATCACTCTCCACAAAGGAAAGTAGACTTGAATTCAATCACTCTATGGACTATTCCTACAAATGGCACATCGCTGTTGTTGAGGAGAGCTTAGAATGAGACAAACAATGGTGATATCAGTAAACATCCCGACACATAGAAACGTTGACATGTGTGTCGAATGTTTGGTGGTGGCACCATTTTTCTGTCTTGTTCCCCCCCAAAAAATTCCAATTTAGGAATGGTCTACAGCTTACTTAACTTGGTATGGTTGGATTGTGGTCATTCAAAATGGTCAGTTATTTATTCATGCTCAAAGCTTTCATATTTATGTACCATAACTGAACTGATTAAATCAAATGAAACAAATGTAAAGTTTATTTTAAAAGAGAAAGAAAATAAAAAGTGCAATAAGAAGGGTAAACATACATACAGATTCTATAAGGCTGTGAAATTCTGTAAGGCTGTGAGATCCCTTTTGAGAAAGATTGTTTTAAAAACATCAACATTTTGGACCAAAATGCCAAAAATGGGCTGGAAATGAAAGAGAAAGCTAAATTTTGCATTCAACAAAATTTTCAAAAACAAAGAAATTGGCTTCAAAATGGACCTCTCACACCTCTGATAGTAGAGGAAATATTTCATTCCAAGGAAATAAATGGATCAGCCGTAATCTGAAGTCATGATTTCACCATCAGGGGTGTGATTGGCCTTTTGGAAAAAATCCCGGCTGTTGTGAAAAATCCTGAAAAACCCAGCGTAAATTTGTCTGGAATGATCCAGAACGGGCTGGAAACAAATAAAATTGCAGAAATTTTGAATAAAAAAATTCTGAAATCTGAACAAAAAATCCTGAAATCAAGAAAATCCTGAAGAATCACACCCCTGCACTATGATGTCACACAAACTGACCAACAGATGGCTAACTAGTAGGAGTACAGGGTGTCCCATATAACCTTACAATCTTTGTGTGTAATTTTCTTAAGTATAACGGACAGTCAGAAACTATGTAAAGATTGCATTTTATAATCCATGAATTGAAATTTAAGATACCATTGCTTTCATTTCAAACAGTTGTGAGTAATGTACATGAGAAAGTTCATTTTATCAAATAATTGGGTGGATTTTTTTGGTCCGGTCCAGTTTCATGATTATTGCTCATAAAGCAGAGGTGTTGTTTATGGATGGAATAAACATAGGTCACCTTGGAAAATTCATCTCCTGTCTTGTGAGGACATACTCAACAGAACTAGTGACATTGGAACAGAAAATTTTATATCCAAATATTTGACAAAGCATTTGTGCTAGATTACCGATTGAAATGAAACAAACTTTATATTTAAGTCTGTTTCATGGACTATAAAATAACATCTTAACATATTTTCTGACTATCTGGTAAAGCCTTACCCGAAATATCTGGCTGTGGTATTGGTACCACAGCCAGAAGCAAGCTCTGCAATAAAACCTGCGCATAAGTGCACATACCCAGTATCCCCAAAAATGATCATAGCTATCAAATACGAACTTCAACCCTCCTCAAACATTACAAAGGATATTTATAATAAATTTACCTATTATTTAACACTTGCCAAAGTTGTTAGTCACACAAAAATGATGTTTGAAGATATGTTTACAAATCGTAACCAAGGTAAACAAACCATCATACCGTTTGATTTCTCTGATCCGGACAGTGCGATTTTCATAAATTTAATTCAAAAAGGTTCCTTTCATGAATATGGAATAAAACATCACATCATATCACATATTTTGTCAACAAGCATTATACTAGTATATCGATTGGTATTCTCCTCTTCAATGCTTTTGTTTTGTCTGTGTAATAGGACACTCGCGTGGTTACCCATGAGGTCGACCACGCCTACTAATTGCACTACGCATGTGTTGGTTCAGTGACATGCTTATGTTTCTGTTTTTGTTTCTCGTTGTGCACAGGTGGGTGAAGTTCAGACTGACCTGGTGTTTCCTCACGCAAGTGTCCTGTTTCACTTCTCATGTATTTTGTTTTGATGGTACTTCTTATTTATGTCTTGCATACTTTAAAAAAGAAAAGGTTGTATTTATAATACATATTGCTTAAAAAAATGTTCTCGATATGAAAAAATGGTTTTTGAAATGTACTTCAAATAATAAAGGTGGCAACCGTACAGCCTTTGAAAAACAAAAAAAAAAATAAAACATTTCTGTTTTTTCAAGTACAATTTGTATTTTTCAATTTATGCCCAAATGGCCATTATGTAATAGGTTGTACTACACAGCTTGCCTCAAGCCAAAAACGAAGTTTTTTGGCTTGTGTTTCTCGAGCAAGTAAAGCCAAGAACTTAACACGCAAAGATTGTAATGTTTATTCTGGGGCACACTGTATTCTAAAGCAAACAAGTAAGCATATATACATATGACCCATCATATCGAAAGGTACCTTAAGGTCGGCATAGTAAATTACGAGATATGGGCCATTGAAGCTGAGCATAGTCAAAAATCACATCCAAGGTTGAATTTCTAATTTCATCAGAAATGTTACCTTTGAAGTGTATTCTATCAAAATCAGGTTCCAACATCCAAAACATAAGACAAATGTTTTAAAAACCAAGACAAAAATCCTTTCTCTTACAAGTACAGAAACTTTAAACTTGATTTTCTCAAAACTATAGTTTTCTGAATCAGCCCGATGGCTTTTACCAGTTTGGTTGTAACATTGCAATAGAACATCCAATAACCAAAAGCAAGGTGTCATTTTAAAGCTTAAAGCTTAAAATATAATCTTTCAGATGAGACCAAAAACACAAAAAACAAATCATTGTGGGACCCTTAAGGTACCTTTCGATATGACTGGTCACATATACAGTGATTTATTCTAAATTATTTAGAATTAAAATTCATCTACTAGAATGAGAAACGGTGCCACAATATTGTGATAAAGTGACTAGATCTAGAACTAGAACTACAGTGCAAGGCTTAGATTGCATGAATATCAATTGAAAAATGAAAATCAGGAAAGCATTTGCTATAATTTGACAAGATAAAACACGGCAGACAAATCCGTAAAGAGACTAGGAAACTAGGAAAAATGGCTACTAAAGTGCAACTACATACTGCTGGGGCGGGTCACAAGTATTTTACTTAGGCTTGAAACTTAAAAAAGGGGGTTTCAAATAAGAAAATGGAAAATTGGGAACTAACCCCCACCTCGACTTGTAAGAAAACTGGTTAGACCTCACTCTGAGAGAAAGACATTGATAGAATAGATCATGTTAGATGCATAATATTGATGAAAGCGAAACAAATCTTTTGCTGAAATTTCAATTATATAAATCTATTACTACAACAAAATAAATGAATTTTGGAATTAGAAAGTAACGTCTTATATAGCTTGGGCTACTACATGTATGTACTTTTGTTTTGTTTGGAAAACTTGTAACTAAATCAATCATGCTTGTTATTATATTAATTGTAAAATAGGCAGCATTACAAGGTTTTTAATTAGTTGTAAGCACATTTTGAGAAAATTAGAACCATATAGGAAGAAGCGGACAAACGTCATACGCAGCGGTTACGCAGCACAGTGGTCTAAAAATAGCTCGCGTTGCACTTCGAGCGCGGTGAAAACAATCAATACGTCAGCCAGTGATCCCGTCATTTTCCTTCTTTTTTAGCCTGACGAAAATCTGTGAAATGATGAGCTGTTTGTCATTTTGTTAAGACTTGAATACCACACATCTCATATGATTTTGGAATCGAAATATTTTGACAATTTGCTAAAATCAATCGAAGTTTCCGCGAGTCGGCATTTTCTCCATTGATTTGAATGGGAAGTCGGCAAATGTTTTCACCGCGCTATTTGGACAAAAGTCCCGGATGTAAACAAAACGCCCGGATGTCCGCTCCTGCCTATTTGCAACTTTGCTGATATTCCTGCAGTGAGCCATTTTCCTCACCTTGTCTACCCATACTTACTGAAAGCCCTGCCCCACAAAGTAAAAACACAGTATGTGCATTTATAAAGCATAGCAAATACATCCTATTAGCAAGTAATTTCACATCAATCCACTAACATGCTAGAAGGTTCTATGAACATATGTGATGCGGTATATCAAAACCAGGCGGAATTGGGCAAGGTTCTAAATGGAGAAAGAGGCCAAAATGAGGTGAAGGGTGATTTTTGTTCAAACTGAGTTTTTTACAAATTTGTGTGTCTAGCTATGGTACAAACATGTTGTGAAAATTTGAAAGTAAAATTACATTGGTAAAAAAAAATAAAATTGACAGACATTTCTTTTATATACCTTTATATTTCTTTATTATTTTCTTTATTTTATTGGTTTTTTCTTATTTTGAACATTTTGGAAAGTCAAACTTCAAAATTCCATAACTTCAATTAGCAGTGATCAATTGAGATGAAACAAAAAGCAATGCGAAGCAAAATATCTCTGTTTTGATATTTTACAATGAACTCAAATTTCATCTCCTGCCCAATTCAGCCTGGTTTTGACATACCACGTCACACATGTCTGATACAGTAGATACTGCTTTAGGTTATGTAGGAGAATTGGTTGTCTGCTCATTTGTGCATGATTTCTCCAAGGGAAAAGGAAGTAACTTGCAATATATCTGCAATACACATACTGCCTTTTTACATTGATTGAACAGAGCAATTACAACTAACATTGTTGTAAATTTTAGCCCTAGAAATAACAAGGAGTTACTTTCTTCCAAATGCTCAGTATTTTTTTAATCTATTTAGTTCTACACCTACGCTCATAACACTTAGTATTTCTTTTATCTATAAATTTTACTCTAAAGCAAGATGCACATCACAATCAGCGCTTCCTTCAAAGCTGTAAACTATGAAAAAGCAAAACAGGGTAGCACTAAATGGGGGTTTTGCGATTTTTACCAACATTTTCAAGTTTCGACGCAATTTTTTTCAAATTTGCAAGAGGTTCAGGGGTTTTGAGAATCCCTGATTTTAAAGCCACAAGCCATTTTAAGAATGCATTTTTGTGTGCACACATCAAGTTTCAGCGCAACTTTGCTGCAATTTAAAGGAGTTCAGGGGTTTTTAGAACTTTGTGATACCCCTGGTGCAAAACGGCATTTTGAGATGCCAATTTATCAAGTTCAAAAAGAGAAAAAAGCTAGTTTCAGTGTGTTGGTCGAGCGGATCACATTATTACATTGACATAAAATTTTTAGGTGTAATCTCGATCTTGTGGCTTCAAAAACAAAACTTTAAAGGTGTGATTAGCTGTTACCATGATTGCCAAACCAAGTTCTTGTCCTTGGGGAACAATTAAACAGTCATCACAATTGTCATGCAAGCCTTGTCAGGTGATTAGATTTTGAGTAACGAGTAACATATTTGTCTGGACATGGTTTGCCAAGAATAGAACTTTGGTCCACTATAATTTACAATGTGTGAATGAAAAACGCTTGATAGAAAGTGTTTGACCTGTAACATTTGGTAATGCTGGCTGTAGCAGATTATTGTTGAAAATCAATCACAGTTTACAGTTGATTACTGCAGCTCAACTAAACAGACATATCATGCAACTGTCAATCTAGCTACTGGGAACACTGCATATTTGACCCGTCATATCGAAAGGTACCTTAAGGTCTGCATAGTAAATTACGAGATACAGGCCA
Organism: Ophiothrix spiculata; assembly: GCA_000969725.1. Classification (NCBI taxonomy): domain Eukaryota; kingdom Metazoa; phylum Echinodermata; class Ophiuroidea; order Amphilepidida; family Ophiotrichidae; genus Ophiothrix; species Ophiothrix spiculata. The sequence goes on from JXSR01S053691.1 coordinate 37,673, forward strand.
TTGAAACTGAGCATAGCACAATCACGTCCAAGTCGAATTTCTAATTTCATCAGAAACGTTACCATTGATGAATATAGATGGCGCTGTTTTTGTTTTTTTCCAGGCGGAGTCGTCCAAACATCGGTGTGTTTTTTTTAATTATTATTTTTTATTCTTTTTTAGGTTTTTAATTTTTAAATCCGGAACCTTTCCAAGATTTTTCAAAATCCGGATTTCCGGGAAAGTCCGGAAAAGCGGCATCTCTGATGAAGTGTATTCTATCATATTAATCAGGTTCCAACATCCAAAACATAAGACAAATGTTTTAAAAACCTGGATAAAAATCCTTTCTCTTTTCAAGTTTTACCAATACAGAAACTTTAAACTTGATTTTCTCAAAACTGTAGTTTTCTAAATTAGCCCAATGCCTTTTACCAATTTGGATGTAACTTTGCAATAGAGCATCCTATAACCAAAAGCAAAGTGTCATTTTAAAGCTTAAAATATAATATTTCAGATGAGACCAAAAAATTATTTTCATTTTGGGACCCTTAAGGTACCTTTCGATATGACGGGTCGCATATTATTGACGATTTGTCAAAGTTAATCAACATATCAAACACTAATGTAATGTCTGTTTACTTGATTGATTTCCTAAAAAAAAAATTGTAGAAAAAGTCTGGCTAGGTTTTTGCAGAAAAACAAGGTTGCAGATGAAAAGAAATGAATTTGCCCTCTATCAAATTAAGTCTTTCATAAATCAGAAGACTACAAGACAGATCAATCTCAATTGGCATAGTAGGCTGTGTATCAGAAGTACGTATGACAGATCAATCCCCAAATACTAGGCGAGAATTGTGAGGTCTTCTTAATCTGCGAGCAAAGGCAATTCCGCGATGTGTCTGCTGCAATTGTGCGGTGTACAGCTACGCAAACAATTTTGTGAATCAATTTATGATGTGAATAGGCCCATCTATTTAATGGTGATCAAAATATAAAAGGCTATGTGAAGGCTTAACTTGAGGCATATTACCTAGATGAATGAAATATAACTTTCATAACTGTTATGGGTTAGTGGTGTCATATTTTGAACTTCTCAGTAAATCATGTGAATGCAAAAAAGTTGTAAATGCAATAGTTGCCATTTTTTTATAAATGTGGGTTGCCGCGGCAAAAGCATGCAATTTGACAGCTCACATGTTGCTAATTGTAGCTCTGATGTTTACAACCTTCTATACATCAGACTGCATTCTTTTGCCGCCCTGGGTTACAAATTTGCATTTCAAACTTTAGAGTTTTCAGTCTTGGGGCAGTGACTCTGGTAAGTCGCCTTGAGCTGAAGAACCATTTTCAGAGCCACTGACTTTAAAACAGATAACAAATTTTGTGGGATTTTTGTATAATAACTAGTCTTATTTCAGCCATTACAGATACAACTTTCTTGCACTCAAATGACAAAACGTGCTCATGTAGACGACAAGTCGGAAAATTATTCAATGAACACTACTAAACATGGCGTCGCACAATCCCGTCACTTGATGTAAATAAGCAAGTGCAGGGCCATATTGTTTACGAACTGGTAGCCTGCAAGTTCTGGTCACGTGATCAATTTTGTCCGAAGAATTTTGGTAAAGACTTAATCAGTAATGCTGTTTTGATACAGTGCCGTACATACACTTAAGAGATGTTTAAACATACACATCAACAAGCGTGCAATGCAATATCTGGAAATACTACTGCTAATAAAATGGTTCTTTTGCGGCCATCACAGTTAAAGGCAAAACAAGCCAAATTGTCCAAGTTGGAATGTTCAATTTATATAAGGTACTAAAGGTAAACATGTATTTTTCATGGGGTACTAATTGAAGTACTAATAAACCATATAGCAAAAACTCATTTGAAATCACAACTTGTCCTTAAATAAAATTTCCTTTCATAAAAAAATACTTAAGTAACAGGGCAATGGGCAAGCTTGGCAATGGGCAACTCTTTTATGGAATATTTCAACTGTGACCTAAAACCTATTACTGATTCTACTTGATACATTAACTATACTTTGATCAACACTAAATAGGCGGGAATCATGAGGCTTCTCTCCATCCGCAAGTAAACATAAACCCACCTACACGCACGCCGTAGATACTGATGCGCGAGTCGCAGGTACAACACGCGCTGCGTCTCCTACAGTTGTGCTGTGTTCAGTTACGCACGTGGTTATCTGTATCAATGCACGATGTGAAGAGCCCGCCTATTTGGTGTTGATCAAAGTATAATTCTAGACTTGGCATGTATTGGTTACAACATGCATGCTAGTGCAAAACAAATCTTCTCAATATTGTGTCAAATATATACATACAGGCCAAACAATCATATTTATTGGACAGTGTAAACACAAATCCAAAGAACAGGGCCTCGTTGTTTGTAAATGCAAACCCTGCATGGGTTTTTGTTTAAATTGTCCAATAAATATCTATTTTGCCTTACAGTAATTTAGATCAAATCAAAGACTCTGCAAAATCATTATCAAGTGACTACACACACACCATGCAATGATTATAACTACGCTATCAGAAATCTACCACAACCAGCCGAAAAATCACAGAGGTGCAAGAGTCCGGTGATATAAGTGCTGAAAATATACATTACAATATAACCAAAACAGGCTGTAAAATAAAATAAAAGGCTGAAAATATGCCTCTTTTTAAGGCATAAAAAGATGAAATTAACTTATAAGCTGAACTCTCACACCTCTGATCACATCAGAGAGACGGACACAACTATTATCTAACCTCCTCTCCAACCCCGGCTGTGTTGGCAACGCCCCCACCACCATTGGCTGTATAATATTAGAAATGGAAAGATGAAAGGAACGTTAAATCAACAAGGTCCAGTTCTGTTACTGATTGTCAAAATTGTCAAACATCATAATGTTAATGGCACTTTTGATAAGTCGATACTCAAAAACTACCCATCGGATAGCAAACGACAATGCCAGATTTTCTAATTCAAGGCAAATATTTTGACAATTCATGACCTATCCTTGCAAGAGATGTCATTAAATTGTATATTCATATCCACTAAAAGCAAACTGATATGTTGTTCACTGACAAATATAGCTGACTGCGAATTGAGGTGTATTTGCAAATAATTTCACACAATTTGGGTACTGACTTACATTTTCGCAATAGTTAAATAAAATTAAAAATATGAATTGTTGATATACTGCCAAGAAATATAGTGAACAATGTTCATAAAAAAATGGACAAAATAAATTGCAAAATTATGTAACCATATTCTGTATGCTCTTACTAAAGTCAGCGTCACAATTCTTCGGACGATGTAAATAAACATCCAGAATTCAGGGCCAATTGTTTACAAATGCCATCAATACGCTGCAATTCGTGGTCACGTAATCAATTTTGTGCGAGGAATTTTGGCAGACTTTAATAGTTTATTTAGAGTCTGTCAATATGCATTGCACAATGCCCATCGATCGATGCATATCAACAAGACACTCTGAATAAACCATAATTCGAATAGACTAATTCAATTGCTGTACATCTTGTTTTGTAAATTGTTATAAGGCCTACCCCACTAACTTTGATTCTCAAGGTTCATAACATCATTCTTTAGGGATATACAACAGGACTAGGACGATTAGCATTTGAATCAATATATTTCTGTAAAAACAGTACAAAGGCTAGAACAATACAAAGTGTATTACCAGAACAATTCAGGCACTTGAAACTGCCACTGCCTTAGGCCAAGTAAAATTAATTATTTGTTTCCGGTAACATGCTTTGAAAACATGGAGAAGGAAGGAAGGGAACAAATTTTATTTTAGCAAAAAAAAAATCATGCTTTCAAAATATTGGGATGGAAGGAAGGGAAAATATTTTATTTTATCAAAAAATTATATTGCTTACAAAAACATCAGATTTGTACTTTTGCACACAATTTTTGGAAGAAAGATATGACTAGCTCTGTTGAAAACATTAATTATGAGTTGCTTTTAGAAGACTCTGATCTCACTGTGTACATTTTCAGGATATCTAATTACATGAAAGACGGCGGGTGGATGTCATCAGTTCTCAAAATAATTGACTCAAATACTGACGGAAAACTGGGGTGGTGAAGAAATATTTTATTTTTTCAGAAAAGTGGAAAAATTTGCATTTTTCGGGTGCAATTTTTTGGAAGGAAGGGTTACCGGATACAAACATATTATTTTACTTGGCCTTATGTTTTTAGAACTGAACCTTGTATATTACACACACACACACACATAATTTGTCATTTCCTATCATAAATCGCACAATATAGAAAATATTGAAAAAAAGAAAATACTAAGAGAAAAAAATATTTTTTCAAAGTGAGCATCATCTTATGACCTTACGATCTCATCTTAAAAATCTAGATATAAATCATATTATAGATAACACCTCAACAAATTTTGACACATATGAAGGAGAATCATAAAAAGATAATTGTCTATCAATATTTTCTGGTCATACAAGTCAATGCCTGGGCATTGGGAAAGAAGTTTGTCTCTAATTGTCACGTTAGAGCAGAACAGAAGATGGTGCATTTGTTAACTTTGATTATATTTCTTGGTCATGAGGTCTACAATTAAAGCAATACTATAAAGTGTTAAAAATGAAGCGCCCCCTTAGCTTATCGGGTTTGTTTTAAGTAGATATTAATACCCTCCAAATGATTTGGCTTAAATATGCTTACTTTTTCTGTTATAGCAATTTGTTGTATTAAATTCGGGATCCCGAATTTAATTCCACATGTATTAGTATAGGAAAGCATGTATGTCCTTTTTATCCATTTTTCAGTGGCAAAATAATTTTTTGATAAAATGCACTTGAAAACAGTTTTAGATAGTCATATTCCTTCAATTTATGTTGTTTTTACTATAAACCATTTTTGATCAAAATCTTATAGTATTGCTTTAAGGCATGGTTAGTGAGAGGTCTATCAATTATCGTCAAATATTTGTCAACATTATTTAAGTCTAGAATGAAGGTGTTTTTATTTTTGTCAAGAAGTTGAACTGAACTGAATCTTTTTACTTAATCTCACTTTGGATATTAGATTAACGACCAAATACCGTATTGTTTCTAATAGACGCCCATGGGCGGAGACACCCTTCAAGAAATGTCTCCGCCCATGGGCGTCTATTAGAAACAAATACCGTATTGTTTCTAATAGACGCCCATGGGCGGAGACATTTCTTGAAGGGTGGGCGATTATTAGAGACCAATTTTCAACCTCAAAATTCGCACAAAATCGCTAAGTAAGCTTAACATGGCCCCGCGACCTCATTGGTACCGTTTCCTGTTACTAGCGATTGTTGGTTAAAGCTTAATGATGCACGAAAATGCTACAAAATTGAATGTTTTTTAACACTTCTCTTTGAAATTTTTTGGGGTGGGCGTTTAATAGAGACTGGGCGTCTATTAGAAACAATACGGTATGACGGGAAGTATTCGGGAACTAATTCAAACAGGTGCTTGGGCCTAATCAGCACCACATCAGTCGTGTGCAAAAGATGCACTTTCCTGCCTTTTACTTTAGGCCAAAAATAAAAACTTGTTTGCTTGTCCTCAACCGTATGACCCTAATTTTAGAAATTAGGAAAAAAGTGTTTTTTTCTATTTACTGTACAAAAGAATACCGACCCTTATTTTTTGAAATTCCTGAAAAAGTTTTTTTTTTCCTTTTCAGATTTTTGCATTCTGAAAATGCAAGAAAAATGTATTTTATAGTTTGTATTGAGTATTTTAGTTGTTTTGTAATGTATGCTGATTCATTTTGACACCAAAATGTCCTTATTAGTTTGTATTCTGAGCCTTGATTAATACAATATACATACAGTTGAGTTTGATTGTAAATAAAAAAGAAGGGGAAAAAAAAAAAAAAGAAATCCTGACC
>JXSR01S053691.1:47035-63352 GCA_000969725.1 Ophiothrix spiculata
GCGTGACCAAGGACTTCCAAACAGCACCCTAAACAAGTATTTACATATTATCAAAAATTACACCCTAAGTAAGTATGATTGTTTAAAATTTACTAAAATTTTACTAAATTTACTGAAAATTGAACTCGTCAGTTTCAAAAATATACCCTTTTTGTTGTTTTTTTGAGATTTTAGACCCTATTCACGTTACGTACGTAACATGCCCGATCCTAAAAAACACCCTTTTTACGTGAATTCTTGGTCAAGCCTGATACCCTCATGTCAATGATGACAGACCCCCCGGGCGTTCATGGTAGAAACAATTCATGTTCAAATTCTGGATGTGAAAACTTGATTTTCCAAAATTTATAACCTTGGCTGAAAGCTTGGCCAATTCCAAAAGTGCATTATACTGTACAAAGGACTCTTCCAGAATGAAATGACAGAATGGTTTTTGATGCAGGGGGAAACTAAAGTGCTTGGAGAAAACCTGCACGGGTGAGTCTTGATTTGAAAACCAAATTCACATACGATGATAGCTAGACTGGGAATAGGACCTGGAGTGATGTGATGAAAGGTGCCAAAATGCAAGTTTGTTCTCAAAACAATCTCATAATGTATGTTGAACACACTTTCAAATTTGGTTTGCTTTAAAATTGAAGGGTTGTTTACTACCTTGAACATGCCACTGACTTATAAATACACCACATAACAAATATAATAACCAGTTGTGAAAGCACCAAAGTTTCTATCCAAAATGTGTTAATCATGTTTAAATTTACGTCACATATCACATTTTACCACAAGGACAAATTGAAGTTGTTGTTCAAAAAGTGTTATGTTAGAGAGCACAAAATGGTATGGTTTGGGTGATTAAGTTGGAGTGGAGATATCATTTTACGGATTAGGATTTATATTAGGATTAGTGGGTATCTTATGCCCCTTACACTAAGAAATATGCAAAATAATATTCTGATACTTAGCTGCAAACTTTTTTTATTTGACATTACATCTATGGCAACAATCACATAAAAACACTTCTAACTTTTCATGCATTTGTTAAAGAGTAACCTGTATACACACAGTTAAAAATTCCTATCTCTCTTTCAAACCAAATGCATCAAACTCCATTTATCTAATTCTTGTGGTCAGGGAATCGCAACACCTTCCCCCATGAGAGGGTCGGTCGGTTGTTTTGTTTTGTTTTTAAAATTTTTTTTTTCAATACTCTTCCATGGATCTAGGTCGATCTGCCGCTCCAGCCTTCACAATTTCCCCCCGAATCAAAATAATCAAAATACCTCTTGTAGTGATTTGGGACATCCTAAACATTGTGAGGGTTAAATATCGAAAAAAGAAAAAATATAACATTTTTTTGTTGTTGTTTTCTGTAAGTTTTGCATATTTTTTTAGAATTTTTTTTTTTCAATAAAAAAAAGTTTTGGTCGGGCTGAAAAATAGGGTCGGTCGGTGGAGGGCAACCAAACAATTTTTTTTTTGCCTTAGGCCATGCATGTCTCTCAAAGTATACACAAAAGTTACTAATGTCATAGCATATTTTAGATAGAAACTTTAGCAATGAAGTGCAAGGTATGAGTACATATCAATGTTTTCAGGAAAAAAAGTATATCATAGTCCGCGACAATCAATATGCATTCAGTGGAAACTATAGATCCGCAATGCACAGTGCATATAAAGAGTGATGTATTTATGTGATCGTGCTTGTGCAGGTCTACTGTCAAAAGTAGAATTTGATTTTAAGCCTTGAGTGCTTCAGATATGAAAGTAATATCTTTCTCAGTCACCAACAATACAGTGGCGGATTTAAAGGGGGAGCGCAGCCGGCGCACGTCTCCTCTTATTTTGGTAGCGCGTCAAGAAGTTGCTGCATTTTTATGATATTATTTCTTGAAAATTAATAACAATAACTGTGTCAAGAACAACAGCAAATGAATGATTTTTAGGTATATTCGAACAGTTCTGCACCCTTTAAAACCTTTTTTTTTCCAGAGCAACACTGACTTTGAGTGGGCGCCGAGACGCTGTCTAAATAGTGCCCCCCCCCCCCCTTTTGAAAATTCCTGGATCCGCCCCTGCAATATATAGCATCTATAGAAATCTTGATACCTCCACACACGCACAAGAAAAAGAATGCGCATTTGCAAGAGTGTCAACTACGTGGTCATTTCGCAAAAATTTGCGCACATTTCACCTCGTGAACTAAGTATTAATTTATCATACATGGTGATTTATCAACAATTGTATGATAGCCATATTAAAATCATAAAAACAGCGCTGTGATTTCATTAAACTTGAATGGAACCTGTCATTTTAATATGCTAGCATCCTGGGCAATACAAAGTTCATAATTTGTGATATATAAAGAATAACTTACAAGGTATACATTAAAGCCCAATTTTTGAAGTCGATATTTCCACCACAAAGCAATATTTTTGAGCATCATATCAAACAATTCTTAAAAATTTAATCCTCTCTCTCTCTTACCCCACAAATACACCATTGTTTGTAAGATACCATTTCAAGCAAGATTACCAATAAGAGTTTCCCTAATTTAATATCATTTCCCCTTTTCTGTGCCCGTCAATGTCACATTTTATTTTTTGCTTAAGTCAAGTGTCCTGCTTGTCCCTAGGTTCTTGGTAATGCTAAAATCAAAAATAAATCGTCAAAATCACATGGATCTACTTCAGTGATTCGTGTAACTGACATAAAACGACTAATGACGAGGTGTCCTTGATTATGACCAAAAAATATAATTGTTATTGTTACAAATATATTTCAAACTTAAAAGAAAAAAAATGTTCTTGACTGATAACCAATAAATTTTAATATAATTAAGCTTAATTCATGTTGTGTTAGTACAGGAATATAGATCTCTCTGGATATTAATATGGGATATGGCACAATTGCAAATTATGGTCTACAAAGTTGTAGTCATCCAATAGACTCAAAAATGGAGACTACATAACGCTATGTTGCTGAGACATCAACACTGAGTTAAAAGTCCACATAGTATAGAAATATTTACTGTTTTGAGGGGCATGGTTTAAATTATTTCCCCAAGGAGATCTCAAAACCATGAATATGCCCAAAGCGAAGTTAAGGGCATATTCATAGTTTTGAGATCCCCGAGGGAAAATAATTTTTAACCGTTCCCCGAAAAAAAAGCAGTCAATTTTCGTTTTATATACCAAATATATATATGGTAAAAGAACCATTTTAGCAGTTAAAATGCCTGATGGTGATTAATTTCTCCTTTCAATGCTGGTCATGTCTTATTGTGCGTACAAGACAGCTAGCTTGTGCACTGCAGCGCGTGTTTGACCATAAATGCCTATAGTCGCGCACGTAAAGCTTGAGTTACGTCAGCGGTGCAAAATATGTTAAGCTGTCTGCATTGAACCCGCAATGATGAATTTTAAAACAGGTATGAAATCCACAAATTCCTCAATATTATTTCCCTTATTTAAACTGGTAATAACAGTTATTAGCATAAAATCATACAATATCTAGTTATAATTTTCACATAAACAAGACAAATAAAACCCGACTTTGAAAAGTACAATCAAATGAAATTATTGACAGCTAGTTAATTAGCAGCAAGTAATGATAACATTGTTTTAGAAGCATGCACATAAAACCCAATTGTTAGTTGAACATGTTACACTTATTAATGATGATTTTAAAGATGATAAATTTTTGTGAGTATATCAACGATCCTGGCCTGGTACAATGGCGTAACTGAATAAACCGGCTATCACATTAGTTCAAATATCAAAAGCTTCCTACACATTTTACCATTATTCTTTTAAAATAAATTAAATATCCTACCACAACCAATCACTTCACCATTTTTTCCCAAATCAACTTTTGCTGTTTTATAACTTTCTATTCCCATTTCTTTGCAAGCAATTATTGGGCCGGACTCAAATGTTGTAAATTTTGCAGTGAGGGGATCGTCATACCTCCTTCACCTGATACCTCGTTGGATTTTAAGAATTTCCTATTATCCAATTGTCACGTATGTCTATAATTCAACAGGGGGATTCAGACCTAACTATCAATGCCCGATGATTTGGAATCAGGGATTATTCAAAAGTTTAACATAAAGCTTAAGAACGTTGACACAAGTTTTTCCCTTGCAAACCATAACCACGCAAACTAGCAATTCATTCTCCAGTATAAGTTAATTATTGTAAAGTATATTTAGTGCAAGCATTTAATGATGATCCATAAAACAGAAACGGTTAGAAAAAAATCATGATGCCACATAACAAGAAATAAGACTATTCCTTACCATCAACGGTGCTAGCACGATTTATGCCACGCTCTGTAGTGCAAGTTAGGGAATCGTTTTGATAACAGTATTAAAATTATATAGTCATTAATTAGAAGGAAAATAGGTCATGAAATGGATTTTTATTTATTTAGCAAGAGAAAGTGTCTTGAGTTATCTGGAAATACTCTTATACTTGGCAATTAAATACTGGGATTTGATCTGATTTTCTCTTCGTACAAAACTTTTTAGTTGACTTTCTAGCACTGAAGGTGACTCAATCTTATGAAAGAATATCAGCTCTTGTTTCTGGGTTATTTTTTCCTGAAAAGTTTCATTTGAAACAATTCAAGATGATTTTGATTTATATTTTTTCAATGAAATGCCAAATAACCTACCACAGCCACATACTTGTTTTATTAGTTTGTTTTCAAAATCAAATTTTGCAAAAGTTTCGTAACTTGATAAATGACATTCAGTGATTAGTAATAAAGCACAAAATCTGTCACTCAACCAATCAAAAAGTGTGCATCAAACAGCACAAACAAGTGAATTATGCATAATGTCTACACACCTTTATATGGCACTGAAATTCCATATCAATTGAAATGCAAACATATAAGTAAAATCAATATGAATTACAAACAAATGTGTGCACAAAAACGTGAGGGTTGTGCTGGTAGGGTCTGCAGGGAAACAATTGGACCATGGCAGAGTTATGCTATATGAATGGATCACCGAGAGTCAAATGGAAGCCATAAATAACGGGTTCATGTTGGCATTGATAATGCATATCATTATGTGGATCCAGATGTAATCAATAATGGTTTTTGTTTTTTTGGAAAAAAATCCTCTGCTGTGAAAAATCTTGTAAAGCAGTGTACAATTGGTCTAAAATGCCAAAATTGGACTTAACAAATATATTGATCAAAAACTTTGATCAAGAAGATTGGAATAATCAAAACTATATCCTGAAAATTACACTGGATCACAAATGAACCGTATGTGTCCAAGTCATACGTACCATACGGCTATTATCGGTAGGTCACATTTTTCGACACTTCATACAAAATTTATGTGTACGTTGCAACTGAATTCACATGTTAAACCATTCAAATGCCTATTGCCAGGGCCTGTTGTCCTATAATGATCAATTGGACCTATTTCCCTCATTTTTAGTACAAAGGATTCCCTGTCTAGTCATGTCAAAACTACATAAATGTCGCTACTTAAATGTCGCTACTTAGATAGCACCTTTCCATAATTGATCAAAGCGCTTTACATTTATTCCGTTACCACTAGAATAAAGCCAAGCTACCTATTCAAGCGCTCAAAGTCAGTATTCCTAGTAACTCCCCATATGATATAACGCTTGGGTCGACGAGGCAAGTGTGATAAAGTGATTTGCCCAGGTTCGCAACACGTTGGCAGAGACGGGGCTTGAACTCATAACCTCACGTTTATGAGTCCTGCCGTTTTCCCCTAGACCACACGTACATAGCAACACTTAATGAATATGGTGAAATTAATGCTATTTAGTTGTTACTATTCTAAACACGTGGACATGTTTTTAAAGCAACAATTATAGACAAAATGATTTGGCTAGCTTCGTCTAATGTCTAAAGCAATAATATGATAATGTGCATAATTAAAGACACAAAACATGATTCTAAACTTGGCTCACTTCACATCTTTTTCACATTAAAAAATGCAGTAACTATACTAATAAATAAAAGCAGTTACTTTCTTTTTCTGTGACATATACTAACAAATTTTGGCAGGGATAAATGCACTTAAATCTGTTTTGTATTATATGAGTAGATACGTCTGTTTGACTCAATAATGAATTTCAGAAGAAAAATAAAGCATCTGCTTTTTATTTAATCTGAAGTTACAACATTTATACTTTGGATGAAGGTTTTAACGTAAAAATTGGAACATGCTCAGCAATCTGCACACATGTATTCTTTTTGCAAATATGTACAGGACAAGTAAAAAAATTCACTGACAAAAATTGTGAAACTGAAATTATACTTTGATCAACACTAAATAGGCGGGAATTACGATGATATTCCCACTTACACGCGCGCAGTAGATACCGATGCGCGAGTCGGTTGTACTGAGTTTAGCCACACACACGCTTATCAGATAATCTGTATCAATTCACAATGTGAAGAGGCCTGCCTATTTGGTGTTGATCAAAGTATAGGGCCCACTTCAAAACTCAACAGGCGATTTGTCTATCTGAAACTGAAGGTTCTAGGCAGTTTCCTTTGTTCAGAACGATAGCAACCGGACAGAACCGGCGGTTCTAAGCGTTTAACCACTGTTTAGTTTTTGAAGGGACCCCTTAGCATGATCAATTCTTGAGGTCACAAGGTTTCAACAGTTAATCTTGATCAAACACTATGACTCCTTACCTTCAGGGGTCTGCTCCAACTCAGGTACACCTGGCACCGGCATAGGCGGTCCCTCATCATCATCATCATCCATGATTGGTGCTGGCGTATCGTCTACAACTGGTGCTGGTTCTGGCTCCGGTGGGGGCGCCGATTCTTCCGCCGGTGCTTCCACCTTGACAGGAACTTCTTCAACCACTTCCTGTTGTTCTTCTGCTTTGTTTGTTTCTTCTTGCCCGCCTCCAGCTGCTTCAGCATTTTTGTCTTCTTCTGAAGGACGAGTGTCGTCGGGAAGATCTACCATACACATGGGTTCGGTCACATGACGGGCTGATAATGAGAACCTGGTGACAGGAATAATTGATTAGATTTGGGAATTACATTGTAAAATATTTAAATGATATAATGTGACCATCCAAACCAATTCTCCAGTAAAGTTGGCATTTTTTATTCTCAGCTACATCACAAAATACACACAAACGTCATATTCTGACAAAATTGTGATTTTTGCTGCTTTAAAATGTTTGAAGTCCATTTATTTATTTATTTATTTATTTCACAATATTTAAACAGGGTAACCCACTCAACAAAAGCTGATTTACAGTAGGGCCCTGTATACATTAAAATACAGATATAAACATGATTAATAAAACATCAATTACATATGAACTTTCATTTCAACTGCAAAATATGTAAAAACCAACATTTTCTAAATGTAGTCACTTTGGTAATGTGCATAATCTCTGCTGTGAAAAATCTCGTAAAGCAGTAGGCCTATTATATACAATTGGTCTAAAATACCAAAATTGGACTTAACAAATATATTGATCAAAAACTTTGATCAAAAAGATTGGAAAAATCAAAACTATATCTTGAAAATTACACTGGATCACATAAATGTCAGTCACAAATGAACCTCATGTGCCCAAGTCATACATAATGTGTAACATACGGACTATTATCGGTAGGTCACATTTTTCGACACTTCATACAAAATATATGTGTAGGTTGCAACTGAATTCACACGTTAAACCCGGTAGTTAAAACAATTGGCCAAAATCTTTGTGAAATAATATTCAAATGCCTATTGCCAGGGCCTGTTGTCCTAAATTGATCAATTTGACATTCCTATTTCCCTCATTTTAGTACAAAGGATTTCCTGTCTAGTCAAAACTACATAGCAACATTTAATGAATATGGTGAAATTAATGCTATTTAGTTGTTACTATTCTAAACACGTGGACATGTTTAAAGCAACAATTATAGACAAAATGATTTGGCTAGCTTCGTCTAATGTCTAAAGCAATAATATGATAATGTGCATAATTAAAGACACAAAACATGATTCTAAACTTGGCTCACTTCACATCTTTTTCACATAAAAAAATGCAGTAACTATACTGATATATAAAAGCAGTTACTTTCTTTTTCTGTGACATATACTAACAATTTTTTGCAGGTAAATGCACTTAAATCTGTTTTGTATTATATGAGTAGATACGTCTGTTTGAGTCAATAATTAATTTCAGAAGAAAAAGAAAGCATTGCTATTTATTTAATCTGAAGTTACAACATTTATACTTTGGATGAAGGTTTTAACGTAAAAATTGGAACATGCTCAGTAATCTGCACACATGTATTCTTTTTGCAAATATGTACAGGGCAAGTAAAAAAATTCACTGACAGAAATTGTGAAACCATATTTATACTTTGATCAACACTAAATTGGCAGGAATTACGATGATATTCCCACTTACACGCGTGCTGTAGATACCGATGCGCGAGTCAGTTGTACACACACGCTTATCTGTATCAATTCACAATGTGAAGAGGCCTGCCTATTTGGTGTCGATCAAAGTATAGGGCCCGCTTCAAAACTCAACAGGCGATTGACTTCCTGAAACCGAAGGTTCTAGGCAGTTTCCTTTGTTCAGAACGATAGCAACCGGACAGAACCGGTAGTTCTAAACGTTTAACCACTGTTAAGTTTTGAAGCAACCTCTTAGCATGATCAATTCTTGAGGTCACAAGGTTTCAACAGTTAATCTTGATCAAGCACTATCACTTCTTACCTTCAGGGGTCTGCTCCAACTCAGGTACACCTGGCACTGGCATAGGGGGTCCCTCATCATCATCATCATCCATGATTGGTACTGGTGTATCGTCTACAACTGGTGCTGGTTCTGGCTCCGGTGGAGGCGCCGATTCTACCTCCGGTGCTTCCACCTTGGCAGGAACTTCTTCAACCACTTCCTGTTGTTCTTCTGCTTTGTTTGTTTCTTCTTGCACGCCTCCAGCTGCTTCAGCGTTTTTGTCTTCTTCTGAAGGACGAGTGTCGTCGGGAAGATCTACCATACACATGGGTTCTGTTACATGACGGGCTGATAATGAGAACCTGGTGACAGGAATAATTGATCAAATTTGGGAATTACATTGTACGACAATATTCAAATGATTTTTTATTCTGAGCTATAGCACAAAATACACACATAACGTCATATTCTGAAGGAAAAAAAAAGCTTTCATTTCAACTGCAAAATAAGTAAAAATTAACATTTTCTAAATGAAGTCACATTGGAAATGTGCATAATATGAAATATATCGTGTACATTTTATGGATTTTTGGAATTTTCACCATGTCATGCTTTGAAGAATGGCATCTCTTAATTCTGGGTGTCATGAATTTGAAACAAGTGTACTTTCAAAGCTGTGTAACGCACACAAACCAATATGACCATACAGAGAAATAAATTAGTCTATAGTTTTTGAATTATAATAACGTATCCCAATCATGCTGAATATTCAAACGAACTGATGCTGCTTTCATACTTATTGTCACTTTGCAGCTTTGTAGCTCTGTAGCTTGGTTCGTTTCACACTTTTTTGTAGCTTTGCAGTTTTGTCGCTTAATGTCGCTCTGAAAGTTGAATTCATTTCAACCCGAAAAATCTTGTCGTGCGACAAAATTTTGCTGATATCAATTATCTCAGCGACATGTAGCTTTGCCTCTACGACAACCGGAAGCAGCAAGTTGTTGCAAAAAATATATGTCATGCAGCGACAAAGCTGCAAAACTACACTAGAGTATGAAAGCAGCATTATGGTCAATGTTCATGTATTCTTAGCCCGCAAGGGTGGCTTTAGCCACCTGCACATGATAAAAATATTGTTCTTCAAATTATGAGCAAATATCTAAATATTTCCAGTATTTTGTGTGAAAAGCAAGAGGGGGGGGGGGGGTAACAAATTTATTCTCTTCAGAGTCCATGAATTCTGTAATTTTGTTGGTAAACATACTATCAAAAACAACACCTAACAAAGCATGGAAAAAACGGGAGTCAAAACTGTGTTACAATGACTATGACAACATAATTCATTCATGTACCTTAATCCTAACTCGCACGTTGAAACAACCATCCAAGTCTGAATACGTCATACAAACATTTTTGAATCCCCCCGGGATTCAAACCCCTGACCACCTGCATCCCGATCCAATGTCCAGCTATGGCAAGCCACCGAGCATGGCCTGCCTTGGCAGCAATTCCGTGACCATTTATATCTGCCGTCTATGACGTAATTCCTGATATCTGCCTGTAGTACTTTGTAGTACATAGGAGGGTAAGAGTTTAAAGATAAATGCAAGCTTAAGTACCCACCCTGTGCTATATCTAACTCCTACTTACCTTTCAAACTCTGAGGGTGAAAGTAAATAGAAGCCTTCTCCCCTTGATGTGTATATAAGTGAATTAATACCATTCTTGTTGGTTTCATGGAGTGCATGATAGCCAACTTGCTTCTTGAGTCTCGGTATACTGTAAATTGACAGCTCGCCCAGATTGGTTAAGCATGCTATGCAGTTCTCTGAGTACGTCTCATCTGGAAATAATCAAAGATATTAGAATTAAAAAAAAAACCTTTGTGTTGATCTATGACCACACTCACATATATGTCACATATCTTATAAGAAAAGGTGTTCATTTGAAGCTTACAAATACTCCCGCTCCAAAGTATTTCCGCATGATTAAAAACGTTCCGAAACCTCATTTTTTATAATAAATGACCTAAAATCATCAAAGATTCATACTAGCATGGGTAACTTCTCGGCCGTGGGAACTTGTGGTGTAGTGGTTATCATGCTTGATGCGTACTCAAGCGACCCGGCGAGTTCACTTTTGAGATATTAATAAATTATTCCAAGTTAGAAGCCAATGGCAGCTTGGATGTAAATATTTAATGCGGTTTGTGCAATCCTTATACAAGCACATCTTCGACTTTATAGGTAACTTATAATATATTCAATATGAATACATTGATGTTTGTTTTAATATTTTAATCTTCTATTGCCATAGAAATGGCTGATTACATGGGCCATATACAAATACACCACAAGTACAAATCTCATTAATATGTAACTTACCAATTTTTCATAACCTCATTATTACCTTGTAATCAGATTGAATATTTTCAGGTTGTAAGTTTAAAAACAAATGCGCAGAAATTTAAATAAAGTCAATTTTTTATGTGCAGACGAAAGTAGTAATGTGCATTACACACCATATTTTTCAAAGGCAATGAATTCAATTCCGGATTAGTTAGTTCGGTAATTGTACAATATAGACTCTGTCAAAAAATGATGAAAATCATTTGTGCGGAAATACTTTCAAGCAGGAGTGTACATGAAGTATCAAAATTGTGATTTCAGAACAAATGATCACCATACCAAAATCTGTCTCGAAATCTCCCTGATCGAACACACTGACATTTCCATTACAATAAATATGACAAAAAATCATTGGCTTGCAAATAGAATTTTCTTCACTTTTTCATGTGCAATAAAAATTGAAAATATTCATATTCACACTCATACCATGTGAATCAAAATAAATTGTGCACGGATTAAAGATGTTTTTGACCTTGATTAAAGCACTAAATCATTAAGTTTTTGTTGTTACAGTTAAGCTAATTTAATACACTTTCAAATGCAGAAAAAATGGAAGAAATCAGTTGAAAAATAAGCAAGATACAACCAATTATATTCTTTGCTTTCGTCATAATGCCATAACCTGTAATTATGATAAATGTAATTAATATCTTGCTTAATTGTGTAAATCCCATTGGAACGGGGGTGGGGGGGGGGGGGGGGGGGGGGGAATGAGACGTACTTACAAAATTGGTCATATCTTACTTATTTTTCAACTGATTTCTATTGTTTCTGCATTTGAAAATGTATTAAATTTGCTTTAATATATAACAACATGAAATGTATGATTTGGTGCTTTTATCAAGGTCAAAGACATCTTTAATCCATGCACAATTTTTTTTGATTCACATGGTACATGGCAAGAGACATTACTTCAAGATACCTATCAACTGGTGGGATAAAAAACTTGCAACCCAAACCATTGACTTCCATTTGAAATTTGCAGGTGTTCTATCAAAAGCTCTCCTGAAGTTCATTGGGGAGCTTTCTGGAAATGTGTATGTTAATACCATCATGCAAGGCGTTCCATTAACCCTAAATGATGATACAATCAAATTTCTAAGCATACAGCATTGTATACTGAACTGCATGGTGTAGGATCACAAGCGCAGTCCTTGCAGGTTCAAGTTCAGGCATGACTCACACACACACAAACCTTTTTTGCAGTATGGAATGAATAGCTTGCCTGTTTTTCTGTGTGGTATAGTTTTCTATGCACTTTGGTGCACCAGGGGTAGGGTTAATTGAGCTCCTAAAAAGTATTTCTTGAGGAGCAGGGTGGCTCAATTGAGCTCACTCCCCTCCCCTCAAATGGAAGTCCCTGCCAAACAAGCAAAATGTCTATTTGAATCAAAGTTATCAAGTTTACATTTAGATAACCACAGGTGCACACAAGTGCCTCAGTATTCTCATCCCTCATTACAAGTTTAACCAATTACAAAGTGTAACCAATAAGTTTACTCTAATATAAACTTGACACTCTCAAGATTGTGCAAATTACTTTTGCTGTCAGGAATCGTCGGAAATTCATACACTCAACGTGTGCTGCGCGTGTCACCTAGCCAATCAGAACGCAAGAATATAAAGTACGCAGAGTGCAGTGGATTTTCACAATCCACTGCGCTTGTTGCGTTCCGATTTGCGTGATGGGCGTTGAGTGCATATGAATGTTTCATTGTTTTTGCCGGGTGATTATTTATTTAGTTTAGAGAAGTTTTTGATTTTGATAGTCATATTAAGGGGCCTGTTAACCCGGCCGTTTGTTCGGTAGCAGAATTTAGTTTTTCTGCATTTTCTGATACTTCAGCATGTTACCTTTTATTACAGACAATAAAATACTACAAAACAAAAGTTTTAAACTTGTTTATAAGTAAAATTAAAAGATCATTTTGACATTTTACAGTAAAATAAACACGTGGCTGTTGGCGGGAAATTACGGGCATAACTACGCGTCCTATATTTTGCGTTTAGGTTGCGTGTTTTGATGTGCGTGACTTTTTGCGCGGTAACAAGTACTTCGTGCGCGGGTGAACGCGTTGCGTTATGTTCTTGCATGAGCACATTTTGTTAAAATCCCGCAATAAACTTGTCAATATTGTAAACAAAGACCAAATAATTGAACATTGGTATTTTAGATTTCTTTCAATATTTACAAAATACGGAGCTTAAATTCGGATCTGAAAGTTGAGTACAATACTTACCAATAATATCAATTACATAATAAGTTTTATTGTCCGATGCCCAAAGTTTAGACCTCAAAATTCATGGATTTTAGGTCAAAATGTGCGATTTCTTCATTAAACATGGGATGTCTCCATATCAGTTTTGATGAAAAAACATCATTTTTACGGGAAACGTAACTAAAAAATCACGAGGAAAGATTTTTCAACCATTATGTACAGTATATCAAAATCTAGGATCGCATTTCTCATTTTTCAATTTAAGGTCCTAAAATCAAAGATATTCATTAATTTCTATCAAAATTGATGCAGATAAATGTCGGAAACGGCACATTTAACATGGTTTTTATTATATTTCGAAAAATTCGGCTTTATTTAAAAAAGTAAAAAATGCGATCCTAGATAATTGTGTGCAGTTTCCAAAAATATATAAGTGATAAAATGGCAGTAACAATTTTTTTAGTTACCTTTCCCGTTTCATGTGTAGGCAAAATCACTGCTTTTTGCTATTTTTTACCAAATATGGTCATTTTTGAACCAAACCAATAGCATAAACAGATTCCTTGTCAACTTTCCTTTCTAGAAATGTATACTTTTTTATATTGTAACTTAATATTTTTAGACTTATAAGCCAAAAAAGAAAGTCAAAATAAAAGCCTTAACAGGCCCCTTAAAGGCCATATTTCTTTTCACAAAAGATGCAATATTATTTTTCTGTCGTGTATGAATTAGATTAATAAATTTGCATTCCATAATGCTCGTAAAATGAGACAAAATCAATGCACTTGCGGTAAATTTTGATTGCAGTCCAATGAACTGGACGCATCAAAATTGACCACGCGTGCATTGATTTTGTCTCATTTCACTCGCGTATGAACTGCGCATTTATTAACCTATAAGTGTACAATGGGTTTTATGAGATTCTGGCCACTTCTGTTTTGACACTTTCATATGGATTAGTAGAGATGTTTCACTGGTAAAACAAAATCATGAAAGTAGAACATGGTACTGTAAATGCCAATATTTTCGCACACAGCCAATTTTGGACCATTTCGCACGTTTTTATTTTCGCGTACGTGAACATTAGCCGAGTATGGAATTCCCTTTCTAACAAGTACACAGTATTTTTCGCAGTGCATTTATTTTCGCCCTAAATCAATTTTGCGTGAAAAGCGCGACAATAAATGTAGCGCGAAAAATACCACTTATACAGTACTTACTGCTTCTACTCCTGAAGTTGATAAATGAAACCTTGCGCACTTTGGAGCCATCGTGAGCAGTCAGCTTAGCTTTGCGCGTCGGCTTTAGGCTTGGTAGAGCAAACACCTGAGAGACAAATGACACAAAGGTTAGTTTAACAAATTATTTCAGGGTTTCAAGCATTTTAAGAAAATGAAATTCCATGATCAGAGATGTAACACACGAACAACCAAACTTCCTGAAATGCGTAAAAATGCCCTTCAAACAGTAGTTTCCTATTATTTTGTACTGTTTAATTTCTTGAAAATACAAATGTTTTGTGCAAATTTTCTGAATTAAGGAAATTTCCTGAAAAATTACATCCCTGCATGATATTTCCCTGATTTTTCCATGATTAAGTCTCAAAATTTAATGATGTTTTTACAAAAAAACAAACAAACAGGTAAAAAGGGTTACTTTGAACTGAGAAGTAACAAGACCTGACACAACAGTGAAGATAGTCTGACTGACTACTTTCATCTATTTTGGGGCCAATCAAAATTCCCCGACTTTTCCCTGATTTTAAGGCATTTTTATCAAATTCCCTGACTTTTCCCTGATTGGAAAAAGTAAAATAATCATCCCTGGCCCCCGTTTCACAAAGATTTGAATCAAGCATTTGATTTCAAATGTAAATTTAAATTGTATCTACTTATTTAACGCTTGATAAATCAAAGACACGCTTGATTCAAATCTTTATGAAACGGGCCCCTGATTTCCCTGGTGGGCTGGGCACTCTGTAATTATTTGATTCACATCCCTTGACATTTCCTAAATACAATGCGGTATGCGATGTTTTATCTGATTTTTTATGTTACTTTTCCTAAGAAAGTTGGGATTTACAGTGGGATTCTTAATGATTTTATAAAATGTCTTCATACAGATATATCTTGGATGTACATTCTACTCTTCTCTGTTTTTGATATATCTAAAACAAAAGGTGATTCATTTCGGAGATATTTTCTCCAAAAGGCAAAACATTTTTTTGCTGTATCTGATGAACCCATGAGCAGGAAACTTCTGAATAGCATTTTATGTTAAGGGTACATGGCCCAATTATTTTTACCAAGCCCCTTATTTTCAAAACTAAATTGGAGACTTTGATAAGAGGAGAAAGTTCATATTTTTCTTTAACATATACAATTTTAACAAATGAATTGTTTAAAAGAGAGATGCTCAAAGTAGTCATACAATAATACTGGAATAATTTAGTTATCAACAACAAAAACTTAGCTTCCCATAGGTTATTTCAGACAAATCAACTTATTGGTTCAAACTATAATAAGTATGATGTTAGAATGGGCCTAACTGGATTTTATTTATGATTCCACATGGGAAAGTAATATCTTTATTGCAAAAATATTGTTTTATCATGAAAAAATTGGCGTGTCAACCAAAGAAGTTTTCCTCAAACTATCACAGTTAATGACCACAAATCACATACTCAGTACATACCTTAAATTGTTCTTCTGTACAGATAATGACCGAATGTCCGGACATATTTGGTGGTTTAGCTCTTTCATTCTGCACTTGGATTGGGTCTGGTAATGGGTACATATCATGGTCAACAACTACCAATGATACAACAGGTGCGCCATGTTTCAATCTGATTTCCTTGGCTGAAACAAATTCATACACAAGCAAAATCTTTAACTACTAATGTTCAATACTATGTGAATCAAAAAAATTGTGCACAGATTAAAGGTGACCTTGACCTTGGTAAAAGCACCAAATCATAAATTT
>JXSR01S053691.1:83920-100177 GCA_000969725.1 Ophiothrix spiculata
GTTTTTTGCCTTTGATAAGGCCTAAAAAAAAAATTGCTGACTTGCCCTTTAATGGTGAAATTGATGGTTAGTCGGATCTTTTTTTTAATAATTTTTTTCTTGAAAATGGACACCAAAAAACTGAACAAAATAGTTCATATAAATATTTTCATTGTTTTGTGTTTTAATTTAATATTCAAGATATATGCTTTTTCCATGCAAATATATAACATTCTGTGAATATTGTTGTAAATTCAATCAAAATAACATGATATTTTATCCAAATGCACTGTTGAGTTAAGCAAAAGTTCACCCAAAAAAATAAATTAAAAAGCGCCCCTAAATTTTGCAAATTTTGGGTCGGTCGCAAAGGGCAAGTCAACAATTTTTTTTTGGCCTAATGGTCCCACCATGTTGGTCTGCACATGAACCAAGCTCTTTGCATTCCTCCACTGAAAAGGAACTGACTACAGTCAATCTTCGAAATAAGCTCCCCATTTTGCGGGGTTTTAACTCATTAACGCGTGTTGTCAAGTAGTACTCTGCGTCGTACGCGACATACTGCGATTCACGCAGTTGCATGTGATAGGTTGTTCCCGCGATCACCACGCCAAGTTCTTGTCAATGGGGAAATTGACCAGTCAAAACAATCGTCATGCGTCAGCTGTGTCAGCTGATTTAAATTCTGAATTACGTGTACGCACGGACTGAGTAGAAGCACAATTGTTTGAATGTTCTGGACGCGATTTTCAGGGAGCTTATTTATAAGATAGACTCTACCTAGGGATTTAATCATGTTACAAGTTCATCAAGAACCAGCAATGATACACCCATGTATCCACATACTTCTATCCTGGCTTTAACCATCCTTGCGTGATAAAAATACACAAAACACATCGAACGGACGGAGAGTGATTTGTGATGAACCACTCGTAAAACATGTTGGAATTTCAACCACGAAAATTAATCATGTTACAAATTCATTACCTGCAAAGGATGCATCCATGCATCCACGTATTTCTACTCTGGCTTTAGCCGCCTTTACGGAAAGTTGCGCACATAGGGACAAAATATGCGGAGCATCACATGTGATATGATATGATATGATATGATAAACCACTTGGGAACATGTTTCATTCTATTCAACAACCAAATTCTTCCTGAATCGTATCAATAGTATGCAGAGAGAACATTCCTTAATATTTCCAGTTTAACAAAAATAAAAATTTTGCTTGTTTGGGAGAATTTCGTTTCCCTTTGCGAGAATCAAAATTGACTGAAACAGTTACAATTACTACATACTTCAATGAGAGAAGTTGATTCTCATATCTGGATGCTACAACAATCTTTGTGAGAATTGATTCTCTGATTCTTGCCATAGAACAAAAACATATTTATAAGCTTGTTCATTTCAAGACTGAATTAAGCAGACAAAGAGCAAACTCAGAAAATGCAGAGAAATTTAGATCCATATAAAGGACCAATTCTGAATGTCCCAAGATTATTGACTCTGTTGCGATATGGGATACTTACTCTTTGGTGGTCAGTTGCAAGAGTTTTGTGATAGGTTTACACGGGAATGGACCTGAAAAATACAAATATCGGAAAGGATTTGTTGTGATATAAATGGACATATGTTTGCATTCATCAAATCATTATAAACCATAAAACAACTGCACACTCGTTAACATCAAAACTCTGGCGATCAATGTATCAATTCTTAATTAACGTAAAATACAAGTTACAGTAAAAAACAACAAAATTAAAAAAATCGGTGAACTGGGCTGGAGAACAAAAAGAACTGCAAGTAGCCTACTTGTAACTTAAAATACACTCCACAAAGTGGAAAAAATACAAATACCGGTACCATACAAGTCAGTCGAAAATAAGACCGGTCAAGTACAAGCTCAAAAATGAAAACATGAAAGAGGGAGATTTTTAAAATCAGGTAAATTCTATGCAAATCACCAGTTGTACATTTTTGTATCAAATAAATTCTTGAATTTTTTACTTTGTACATTTAAACAAGATATTACAAATTAATGCTCTGCAATTTACAAGAAATAGGTCAACATATTTACAAGAAATAGTCAACACCCTATTACACAAAGATCTGCATTTACCCATGTCCCTCTCCCCGGGCCCTCTCCCCAACCCAGATGGACATGAATCGACTGACCCTATTTTTATACACAAAGATTGCATTTTACCTATCCCACGCCCCTCTCTCCCCAGCTAGTCCATCTAGATGGACCTCACAAGTGAGCGCCGAAGGCGCGAGGTCCATCAATTTACACACCAAACCCCCTGCTGGGTTTCTCCTATAGAAAATTGGTGACCAGTCAATTCTAGCTAAACAAATAGAGGTATTATGTAATAGATGGTTATATTTGACTCAGACTTGAAAAATAAAAGAAATGCATAGGTTTTTGGTTATCACAAACTGCCCCTTCTTGAGTTACAGGGTAGTATCATATTTCACTTGCCTTGGATTTCCAGGGCAGGATTTGTTGTAAGTTGATGGACCTCACGCTCTGCGTTCGCTTGCGAGGTCCATCTGGATGGACTACCCCAGCCCACTTTGTCTTTCATTTAATAACAGAGCTAACAGATGGACATGAATTAACCGACCCTATTGATACACAAAGATCTACATTTACCCTCTCCAATGTCCCCTCTCCCCAGCCCACTTTATTTCATTTAATAACAGAGCTAACAGATGGCCATGCTCAATTTTGGTTGGGAGCCCCCATCCCAGGGTTATACCAATAGCAAGCACTGCAAGATGCCGTGCAGTCATGACTGTATCTCGTCATATGAATGCAAAAAAGCTGTATCTGCAATAGTTACCATATGTTATACCACCTTGTTACTGAAATGCGAAGAAACCTTACAAATTTGTATCTCATATGTCAGAGCACACCATCACATGCCTTAAATGATATTGAGGAGTGCGATTTTCAGCACACCTAAATCTAATAGAATTTTATACAAAATGCACACATGCACATCTACAACACATCTGAAAATTATGAGAAGTGCACTTTGTAGCACACCAGGTATTTTCAAAATTCAAGGCTTGTAATCTTCACATGGAAACCTGGAGAACCATTTCAAGAGCCACCGACCCAAAACTGGACACCATATAATATGCTATGCAAAATTTATGCAAAATGGCAGCTTTTCACTTTCGACATTCTTGCGTTCCCATGACGATCTATTCCCACATTGCATACTGTACCATTGTATTAATTGTTAAATCATTTTACGCTTGGCTGCCGAACACAATTAAAGCATCATGGTTAGTGCACGTGGCATTATTGTGTAGTACATGTCCTTGTTACTTGGCAATCAGAGATCACAATGTTATATTATTGCTGCTTTGCAATTATTAAAAATCACAATATCTATTTCTTAGAATTGATTGAGTGACAAAAATGGAAAGCAGAAATAGAAATTCTGATAACTGGAACCAGTAACTGGACATTTTTTACTGTTTTTGCTCAACACTACCAAGCAGGAAAAAATTCTTAATTTATAAAGAAATTTTAAAATCACAAAAATGAAAACAGATAATTGTGAAAATTTATAGAAGTACTAGTAAAATCTATGTGAAGCAAAATTTCCACAAAAACATTTCAAAATTTAAAATGTGATAGATCCCCGTGGACAGGGATCAAAACATATTCCATTCAACACAAAGGTATGCTTCTGAAAGAAAAGTACCATTTTATTTTGTACTAAATGAACTTCATTGGTGATCAAATGTGTGTGCAGTAATTTGTTCTACTAATTACAATATTTCAAAATTTAAATCAGGAGTAGATCCCCCATGAACATGGAATCAAAACATATCTTTCTGAAAAAAAAACCACAATTTTATTTGTTCATAATAATGAACTTCATTGATTTATTGATGATAATATTTGAATTGTTATTACAGCAATAGCAAGCATAAGGTGAAAGATATTAATGGGGCATATAAAGTGGCGCATGTACAGTAAGTACACACAATTCTGGTACATGCACATGGCAGCTGAAACATATATGGATTGAATTGGATTGCATCAACACGTGAATGTGCATTTTTTGATTACATGTACACATTTGACTGTGAAGCTTAAAATTAATGTGGTTTTCTGAACTACCCTTAGAGACATATAGGCCCTACTTGTTTTGTCAAAGATTTTTTAGAGTTTTGTGCCAATTCAACCAAAGTTGAGGGTGCTTATAATTAGAGTCTGAAATTGGCCATACTACCCTTAGGCAAAATCAAGCAATTAGGCCTACACATAATATGAATGAACCAATTATTTTGTGGCCAACAACCGACCATTATTTTATCGGCATACATGTTACAGGGACCCGCACATTTCTATTTTTTGGGGCCAAATATGATTGCCAGGTACCCGACATATGGAATTACACAAAACTCTACTGAGCTGATAACAGAATTGCATTAGATAATGAGGTGAACATTCTTATGTAAATAAACTATTACCATTCAAGCCGAATTTACATTTCACAGTTTTCATGTTATTTTCTGTATAAAGTCACACACCAGACCTCTGGTCACACACTGTCTGAGCTAATATTGACAAGTACACATAGTACAAGTGGGTGAAACTACTGAAACTAAAATTGCAAATAATGTCTGCCTAACCTTCAATTGGATTATTAAGGAAGTATTTTAAAACTGAAATGAGTAATACAAGTTGCTATCTTTCATAAACTATCAATCTATGATCTCTTTGAACAATATTTTTCTAAAATATGCACATTCTGGAGCTGTGGTTGGATGTGATTTTCTCAGAAAAATGTTGAAAAACATGTCTAAGAACAAATTTGTATTGATCATGATCAGTTTCTTAACAATTGGCATATAGCAGATATATGATTTATTTATATGATAAATTGAAACAAAATACAATAACATAATTGCTTCGTATCATATTGGTCATATATAATTTATAACGGATATAGCCGCTGGCAGTAGTAGGTTTTAAACTCAAAATCTATTGGTTTGCAATCCTTTGCCATTCCAATAGGCACAGACAAATTCACAATGTCATCAAAATTTATATTAGTTTTAATAACCAACGACTGGTTAACCAATTCACAATTTCCTCAATTATTCAAATCTAATCTGGCCTGCCTATTTCCTAGGTGAAGCGCATCTTCTGATACCACTTCAAAATACTCTCAAAACTGGAAACGGTATTTCCTGTATTTATACACTCGGAAGCTCTTGGCGAGAATGATTCTACAATCAGGGAAAAAAGTCTTGGCACAATTACCTGTGCATGTCATTGATTTTGAAAAGGTTTCCCCGTCCCCCACTCAATGTTCGAACACAAGGAGCATCTTAACATCCAACATTGAAACAGGGGTGATGAAGGGGGTGGTCAGAAGAGAAGAGTTCTTTATTGCCTTCAACTTTACCCATCTCTTACTGTAATTTCCAGTGTTTTAAACGGATGAATGCACCTGAAAAGACTTAAAAGTTCCAACAACTTTTTTCCCTGATTGTAGATTTGACCAACCTTGTGCTGAAGTCATAGTTGTCAAACTCATTCACCAACACTTCATGGACACAGACAACTCCAACTGTGGTGCCATAATTTTGTATGATTTCTCAAACTTTAAATGAGCAGTTTATTATATTATTTGAATTTATGATGATAATTGCGATACAAACTGAAACAAAATACAATTACATAATTGCTTCGTTTTGTAAGTTGTTCTGTGAAACACAGAACAAAAAAATCATTTTGGTCAATATTAATTTAGTCCAATATGGTCCTCGCAACCAAAGTGTAACATGAAATTTGACATACACTAAGGCCCGTATTCCAGAAAGGTGTTTAGCTAAACCATGGTTTAAATGAACATCAACTGTCCAGGAATGATACGCACTGTTGCAGCTTTCTAGCAGAACAGTTCAATGAGCCGTGCTGTTGACGAGAATTAAAATCGTGGTTCAGCTAAACACCTTTCTGGAATATGGACCTATGTGTTTATGTTACGAGTTTGAAAAAAAATTATATCATACACTGCACATTAATCATCATGCACAGTACAATCGAACGATGTTAATGAATTTATGAAAGTTAAACAATTGCCTTTTTTCATCATTGATAATTTAGTAGGCCTACTTAAAGTCCGATTGCCTCAACTTTTTTTTCAAACTTCCTGAGATACCAAAATCTTCCTCATATTTTTCTCATAATCCATGTGAAATTTCACGGCTGAGTTATATTTTGTTTTGGAGATATATATGAAAATGTGTCTAATTATGGTAACCATAATTAATTTTACACAGTAACGTATAGGCGGCTCTGAAATACAACATTGCCCATAAAATCAAAACGGTTTGACCGATTCAGCTGAAATATGAAACTTAGAACTCTTGAATGATCATCTTTCATATGACATTGAAAACTAAATTTTGAAAAATCGGACCAAGTTCCTTTAAATCTTACTGCAATCGCATGTTTAACCAAACACAAAATATAAATTCAAATCAACATTTTATATTTGTACATCTTTTTCAACTCAAACAATCATATCAGTCTGCCGATGCAGTTATCTAGTTGAAAGCATGACTCATTCATGGCACATAAAATCAATGAGTCTATTGATAGAATCTACACTTAGTTAGAATAGACCTTGGAATCTCATGACCTGTGTTTGTACTCTACGGAGCCTAGACCAGATGATGCCCAATACTGATATAGTAGCGTCCAGATTAATTTGCCCCACTAATGTTGGTGTAAACCGTTTTCTTGTAATTAATGTCAACTTTAGACTTGGACTGGGCTCAATTTACTAAAATTGAGTAGTTAAAGGAACATAGTCCGATTGCCTCAAATTTTTTCAAATTTTTTGAGATTTTGGAACCAAAATGTTGCTCATATTTTTCTTATAACCCATGTGAAATTTCATGGCTGAGTCATGTTCCGTTTTGGAGATATATATGAAAATGTGTCTAATTATGGTAACCATAATTAATTTTACACAGTAATGTATAGGCGGTTCTGAAATATATAATTGCCCATAAAATCAAAACGGCTTGACCGATTCGGCTGAAATTTGAAACTTAGACCTCTTGCATGTTCCTCTTTTATATGACATTGAAAACTAAATTTTGAAAAATCGGACCAAGCTCCTTTAAGTCTATATCCAAGTAAAACAATTGAGCATAAAATTCAAACACTGACTTCTCAAAGCTGTCATTGAATGCAATCTGGGTTTACCCAGAGGAGGTTTTCAGAATATCCCACAGTGCATTATTCTGATACACTTAGATATAATAGGCAATAATGGTTATCTGGACAAGGGGCTATTAGGAATTTCAAAATTCCATTGAATAGTACTCATTCATATCTTTCCAGGGACGTGTTTCTTTTCACAATAGCCCAGTGTTTACCCACATTGCTGACACCTCAAAAACGTCAGAAACCTGTACAGAAGTATAGGAGTTGAATTGGATTTGCAGGTATATTGTACAATGTTGCATTGCATCGTGGGATATTGTGAAAACCTCCTCTGGGGTTTACCATAGCTGACTGGTGACAATAATTTCTAAAACAATTAATACATTTTTTCTTGTGGTTCACAATCTATTTCCCTGCTTTAGTTTCATTTCCTCTTTTTCATGGTAAAGATACAGATAAGGTGACATTTTGTAAAGTGTAAATAAGGTCATGGATGTATGCATCTTACATCTGTATCCACAAAAAAAACTAGAGTAAAAATTCTTTATAACAGGATTAATTAACCAGGGATGCAGGCCACTTGAGTCAAAATTTACTAAAATTTCTAAAAATCCTGGAAAACAACACTTTATATTCTATTCCTATTCTTTTATACAGACATTTTCAGTAAAATTTCCCAAATTCAGGAAATTTCCTGACAACCCTGTAACACATTACACACACACATTACATCTGCTTTTGTATTGCCATCATTTACAGTGATTGCTTGCCTCAGAAATACATCAATAGCTGTGATTAATTAAAACTACTAATGTCCAGTTGTGGGATATTGATTTTTGATATTAACCAGGTTAACATTGTATTGCAGAATGATTGTACAAATTTTCAGGGTTTTTTTAAACTGATGTGGGAAAATATATAAAGTACTTGTGATACAATTATTAGTCATTGTAAAATTAATCAATTTATCCATACTTATTACAAAAAATATGGTTTTAAATTGTAGCTTTTGTTTTTGTTTCTGTGCCATGCAGGTTACGCATTGCATCTAATGCACAGGATTAAGAGCAGGTCGGTTATACAATAGCGATTACAATAAGATATATTGCTTTATATTTAGTCAAAGGGTAAGGATCATTTCATAAATTGTTTTGGGTTTATTGTCAAGATGATATTGAATTTTTCTCAAACTTACTGTAAACAACAATACTTTCACACTCAGTATTTTTTTTATTTTTTTGGTGGGGGGGGGGACTCGGCAGGCTAGCCATTCAACATGAAGATATAAACTCAGACAATTGGGTAATGATTGACAGTGACATATTTTTGACTTGTGCTTTGTATGGTTTTGTATGATTTTCAACTGTTAGGGTAAATGAGCATATTTAACCATAACAGTTCCTAACATTTATAAGTACATAAAAACACGTCATAGAGTGGGCGAAGGAGAAAAAAAATGCGCACAGCACACAAACCAGGCCCGGGGCGTGGACCTGCAACCACCTCTGGTGTCATAGGCGAGGGTAGTGGCTTTTGTGCTACAGGGAGAACTCAGGCATACTAGCCATTCCGTGTTTAGATATACACTCGGATGA
Organism: Ophiothrix spiculata; assembly: GCA_000969725.1. Classification (NCBI taxonomy): domain Eukaryota; kingdom Metazoa; phylum Echinodermata; class Ophiuroidea; order Amphilepidida; family Ophiotrichidae; genus Ophiothrix; species Ophiothrix spiculata. The sequence goes on from JXSR01S053691.1 coordinate 92,712, forward strand.
TAGTGTAATGATGACTGCGACGTATTTGGGCTTCAGATTGGTTTTGTACGAAACATCGTTTCTGCAGGGTCATTCATCACTGTGTAAAAGTATTTTAAACTCAAAACTGTTTCCATTGGGATCATTGTGGTTAAAATGAAGAGGACAAATTAAAAATGTTCCTATTAAAGCTGCGGAGAGAAAAAGAAATCTACTTACCATATGGAATGATAGGTTCCTTATCAGGATTAGACTCCTCTGTCTTCCACACAGTATAACTGCCATCATTGTGTGCGCTAGTAAACTGTGTGCCGTCTCGATGCCAGCATAAATGTTGCAATTCTTGACTGCTAACAAATGTTTGCAATGCTGTGAACTCCTTGCTATGCCATACTACTATCAAACCACGGTTGTAACCAATTAGAAGCTGTAATCAAAGTTTGAAAATATCAAAGAATTATTTCACGGATGCATCATAAATTTTCAGGGAGATACCGGAGTTTGTATATTGGCCCATGTAAGACCAAAAAAAATTAATTGTTGTGTTGCCCTCAAGTGGGATTTCTGAAAAATGTGGTAGGTCGGTCGGAAAATTGTTTTTTTTTAATTTTTTTTTTTTAATGCACCCAAAGTTCCAAATTTGGGTGCATTTTCCAATATTTTCAAAATATTTTCTCAAAAAACACCCAATCTTAGCATAATTGGGTGCTTTCCCGACCCTAATATTTTTTTTTTAATATTTGAATAGGGTCGGTCGGAGGGCAACATAACAATTTATTTTTTTTGGTCTAATGGTGTTGTCAGCCATGGAGCTCAAATTTGGGGTAATCGCCAGAGACAAGCCGCGCAAATAATACTTTACGCGAAAGATACACAAACTGTTTTCAATATTCGCGCATTATGACAAGAAGACATAATGCATCATCGGCAAAAATCCCAATACCCTCAATTTGGTCTCCATGCTAAAAAAAAAATGGCAGCAAGTCTGGTATCTCCTCTGTAAATCTATGCAGGGATGCTATACTTTGATCAACACCAAATAGGCGGGCTGCTTCACATCGCCAATTGATACAGATAAGCGTGTGCGTGACTGGACATAGCAGGAGACGCAGTGCGTGTTGTACGTGACTCGCGCATCAGTATCTACGGCGCGCGTGTAAGTGGGATTATTTTTACTTGCTGATGAAGAAAAGACTCATAATTCCCGCCTATTTAGTGTTGATCAAAGTATACAGGTATGAGTTCATTTACATTTCGGATAGTGGTTAAAACAACTGATCAAAAATAACTGATCTGTTTCCTCCTACAGGTTCAAAAATCATTTTTTAGCAGTTTATTGCCTTAAGTGCCACAATAAATTGTCTTAGGCTCAAAGAACTACTCTGTAACATGTGATATTTGGTACCCTTTTAAAACTGGGCAAATTAACACTGCCTACCCTTAATCTTATTTTCGATTCTGTGACAAAATCACAAGAAAATTTTCCTGCACAAAGGCTTGATTTGCCATCAACAGTCAAGCACTGCTCATTCCCAATTCTAGACCTTCTGGTGAAAATCTTCTTGGGACATTCAGGGAAGATAATTACTTTGTCCTGGTTAACTCTAAATGCTGCAAATGACCAGAACACTATTCTTATATTCTATCAACCTTGAAGTATGCAACAAGAAATTAGACTCTGTTACAAGATCCATGGCATATCCCTTGCATTCTTCAACATTGTGAACTGGTGGTTTTGTATTGTGTAATAGACTTGTAATGATTGATTAGGATTGATAAGGCCAAATCACTGCGTATTAATATATTTTTACATGAATTCTTCATAATTTTGGTATTATTTTGAGCTAATTTTTTTGATAACACATGAACAAACTTGTAAATAAATTCATTTGAATATTCAGCAAGATTTGGTACCTTGTTATGATTTGAGAAATATGGACTAATTTACTTCCCTGTATGGTCATATTGGTTTTTGTGCGTTAATCGGCTACTTGTTGCATACTTCAAGATTTACAGAGTATAGGCTGCGATCACATAGAACTATACTATTCAGGTATGTCATGCACGATTTTACTTAGGCACGCGCATAGATTCAATCGAACACATGAATTTGATGCTACCGGGTCACATAAGAGGGCACTATTCAATAAAAACATATAGCTCGCCATCCTATCATGTCGTCAAATAGTACTCTGCACAGTACGCGACCCCCTGCAATTTACACAGTTGGATGTGATTGGTTGTTACTGCGATCATCATACCACCAAGTTCTTGTCACGGGGGAAAATTGACCAGTCATGACGATCATCATGCGTGAGCTCTATAAGGTGATTTAAATTTAGAATAACGTGTACGCACAGACTGCAGAGAAGCTTGATTGTTTGTATATTCTGATCGTGATTTTCAGGAGATCATTTTGCAGAACTATTTAGGGGTAAAAAAAAATAAAAATAGTCTACCTTGTCTGGGTCGGATGGATGCTGAGCAATAGATTCAACTGGTCCTGGGTTGACCTTGTAATCGTCGGGAACGCTGAAATCAAACAAATACATATAAGTCCATATTAATGCCTAATTCAAAATAACTTCAACCTTAAAAAGAAGTTTGTACAAATTTGTAAGTTGCTTGTTTCTTATCACAAATTTTATCAAAACTTAAACTTTAAAACGTAAATATGACAAAATTTCACAAAGTAACTATATCTCATTATGTAGAAGTAAAATATCACAGAAAACTAGACTTGGGGCAAACGTTCCACAAGTCTGACTGACTTGGATGAACGTTGACTTCCTGGCAAAAGATCTTTCTCAGTTCTCACTTTAACTAACCATTTTTTGTCATTCTAATTTAACTGAAGGCAAAATACATTCTTAATTTCTCACCAACTACAAATGTATGGCCTACCCAACTCTAATAATAAAGGGAATGACATCATGGAGTATTGCTATGAAGGCCACAACATCAGGAAAATTCATACTAGTTCTTCAACAATTGAAAATCATTAAATTTCCTACAAATCATGACAATTGAAACGCAACCAATTCGCATTAAAAACAGTGCGCAGTATGGAAACTTGATGGCTTCACATGGATGCGGCGTCTAACTGCACGCAGTCCATTTTTGTTATTGTTGCTTAGTTGCTCATGCTCTCAACATACGCACCATACAAATCTGGATTTGTAGGAAATTGAATGATTTCAATTGAGGAATATTTAGTGTAGACTAGGCACCCAGGGGGGGCCACTGCCATTGCTCATTGGATATCATGCGCGACCAAAAATTCACTGTAAAAGGGTATGTTTTTCATGAATGGGCACTGTACTTACGTAACGCGAATAGGGTGTCAAAATCAGGCCAAAAGTGACAAAAAGGATATGTTTTTCACAACAAGACTTGTATAGGGTCTAAAAAATCAATCAACTATGGAGAGGTAATAAGAGAATTGATTATTTAGGGGGTAGGATTCAGTGGAAATACTTGTTTAGGGTAGCAAATCAGACATGACATACTTGTTAAGGGATGCATTTTCAGACCACACAAAATACTTGTTTAGGGTGCTTTTTGGAGCTCCACGTGGTCGCGGATGATATCCATTGGTCAATGGCAGTGCCCCCCCCCCCCCCCCCCCCCACTAGGCATTCATGTACCATGACTGTATCAATACAAGTATCAAATAAACATGCTGTCATCATGGTGCTTCATAATCAACAAGAAAGCCACAACCTCAAAATAGCCATCAGGAAATACACAATGCACTGTTTTGAAAACATACTTGTGCAAATGTACTATTTTAAAAAACATACTTTTGCATGATCATGGCCACAAGAAGTTGTTAAGAATTTTCTGTTTTAATAACTTTTGTATGACATGGTAATCCCAACCTTTGCAAAGTTATCAAATGATTGACTACTACCATTTATTCATCTACCATATTAATTTCAAGTAAACAGGCTATCACCAGAAAGCAAAGCCACAACCTCTTACAATCAGGAAATAATATTTTGGGAAACAAATTGCATTCATTATTTGTCAAAATAATGATCCTGTAAAGATTACTACTTCAAGAGTTAAGCATTTTCTGTTTATTTCATCATTGATTTGTCATTAATTTCTATCTTATCAGAGCAAGAAAACCATAGCAACAATAGCAAAGTTCTAGCAAACAGAAAATACTAAATGGAAAACAATTAAGTTTAAAAATTGCATGATCACTGACCACTTTAATTTACAATACACAATCTTATTTAAGATTACTCATCAATCTATTTTATCTCAATTGTAGTATAACGATATCATGTTTGCGCTGTATGTTGCCCCAAAAAAAAATTGCACTTCGGCCTGAAAAAATGGCGGGAACTAGTAAGACTAATTGCTATCTAAACATTATTAAGGTTCATGGTCATTAACAACAACACAGGGTTGGCCTAAAAATACTTCATTCAAAACTTGTCTAAATTATGCAATAATTGCAGCAGTAAATTTATCTTGTGACAGAATTTTGTAAACATGATTATTTATATACATGAGGATTTTAATTTTACAAATTTTAACCCCTCAGGAAATTCGCACAATTAAATTCCCGCTAAATTTAATCTTTTTACAAAAACCTTATCAATTTGAAACCAATCAATTATCGTGATATTTGAATGTATGAATGTTGGCTGTACATGTAGACAATCAATATTGGTATTGCTACATGTATTATAACATGTGATTTGTTGTAACCATTACTTATCACTTTTGTCTGCACTGGGCAATTAATTTGACGATGGGAATCATATTTAATTAGTACCCATGAATTATCACTTTTGCCTCAATATAGGATGTATTGGGTTTAGGTGATTAATTTGACAACAGGGTCTAACAAAAATATTAACTGATTTGTTGTAACCGTTTATTATCACTATTTTCTCAATAGAGATCTAATGGGCAATTAATTTGACGACAGGGTCTAACAAAATTAATATCTGATTTGTTGTAACCATTGATTATCACTAATGTCTCAATAGAGGATGTACTGGGCGATTAATTTGACGAGTTGGTCTTACCGTCTAGGCTGTACGGAGAAATAAATTTGAAAAAATAATCCTGCGAAAATATTCCGCTATACAGTAGTCAGTACATGTTGCAGGAAAAAAAACCTCATGCTTAGTTGTTTTTGACAACAAGGTACCGGTAATAAGTCATGAAGAACAGGAACAAAACACTTGGTAGATTGAAGGCCATATAATTATCAGTTTGAAACACCACATTGTGCCTTTGGATGTTGATATCTAGTAACAAATTGTTTAATCGTAATTAAAGGGACTAGCCTAGATTCCACTTAGAATTAAAAACTTAATGGTAATGCTCTAAATAAAGCTTTAAAGTGTAGTTAATCCATAAATTTACTCAGAAATGGCTCAAATCGAGAGAGAATTAATTTGCAATATATCATTCTTTGATGGTGGTGTGACTATCCTGTGTTTTATAATCCTAAATTTGTACCTCAGATGGATTTACCAGATAAAAGATCATACAAAGTTCCTGGAGATAATTTAATACATACATTGTATTAAAAGAGAAACAATTTCATCAAAAATAATTTGTTTACCCATCACAGGTGTAGAAACAAGTTTTGAAACTAGAAATACTTGTTTTCACACCATTTTTTGCCCCCACAGCAAAAATTAACGTAGGTAAAGAATTGCAATTTTCTCCAATATTCCTCAAAATCGTGGAACACCACTTGTAGGTTATATTACTATAAACATATTCTATCGATTCATGTAAAAAATAGGTAAAAAATAAGTGGGAAGAATCTAGGCCAGTCCCTTTAAGATAATGACTTAAACGCTCTTGCAATATCTGATAACTTAGAAAACCACTTACAACACTGTTACAATTATGATTGCTATCAGATGGGTGGGTGTATGTAGTCCCGGAGGGGGGGGGCACTCAAATATGAAAGTGACGTACCTGCCTCTATCGGCTTTCAAAATGTAGGGGCAATAGGTGAGAAATACATTGAAAAATAGGGGGTCATTCGGTGTAGAGGCTCAAAAAACTGGGTCATTTCGAGCAATTAGTCGGCAAGAGCAAAAAACAGGGTCATTCGGTCAGTTTTTGAATAAAATAAGGCTAATTTTGACATTTAACAAATCGCTGATCTTCGAAATTTGCGTAAAATTTTCGAAAAATCAACACATTTAGCGAAAAAAAGGGGGTCATTCGGTGAAGGTTCTCCAAAAATCAGGGCAATGGATGAAAAAAGGTTGACTTTCAAAATAATAGGGGGTCATTGGGTGACAGCCCAGTAAAAAGGGGAGTCATTGGGTGAGAGAGGAGCAAAAAAAAGGGTCTATCGACAGGAGCATGACGCGTGCCAATATATGGCAGTACCCCCCTCCCTGGGATGCAGTCCTGGTGTCCACATGGAAATCATTTCTCAAGTCTCATCAGCTGATCAATAACACACAGAAATCTGCTTCATAGCTTAGATGAGATGAGTCAAATATAATTACATGTGAAAAACAAGATCATGGTTGGTAGGAATCTAATGAGACAGATTTGGGTGGAGTGAGTTTATATCTTGAATCTGGCAAGTGATTGTGATGGCAGATTTATGTCGTTTGTCCCATCATCATCATGACATCATTTTGAATGTTGAAAGTATGCAATCACAAAACTCTGCATTGTGACCGATAGGCCGCATTTCATCTTTTGATGGCACCATCAGGCCCTTTTCTTCAGTTTAAAAAAAAAATCTTTATTTTTCATTTGGCATTATTAGTTTAAGCAATAGCTAGAGGAGAGCTAAATATTGTTATGAGATTGGTAGAAAATTACCACTAAAAATGAATTCAGCTTCAATTCAGATGGTGAATTATCCATTTCACTTGAATGAAGCGACTTTAGATTTCCATAAATATAGGCCTAAATTTAACTTGACTCCAGTTGTCAATATGCATAATTGAAATTATCAGTAACATACCCCTGATAATTTCAACATGTTTTCTTGGCAGCAAGCAAAAAACGGAAATTGTTTTACGTACAAGTATCTTCCAGACCTGCATTTTCTTCACTGTAAATTACATTTTTTGGGGGAGGGGGGATTGTGACCCAGGCTCCGTCACCTTTGTCATTCTGTTGTAAAACACATTTTCAAGCTATATTGTTTCTCAACTGACATACAAAATGCGACATGGGACTAACCAGAATAAACGATGTTCATATCCTAAATTCTACAAAACCATAAATATAAAATCATTTACATGAAGAACAATTTGCCATTTGAGAATTCACATAGAATCAAATCAATCTGAGCAAAGGATGACTCAAAATTGGAGTATTATTTCCCGGTCAACAATTAAGTCTGCAGATCTATACAGTGTATTACATTATGCCATTGGTAAACCAATATCATCAATTTAATTGTAATAACTGTAGTAGCCTAATTAATTTCACAGATGACCTCTGCAGGAAATATACATTTCCATGGATAAATG
>JXSR01S053702.1:13827-26132 GCA_000969725.1 Ophiothrix spiculata
ATTTTTTGTTTTTGCTTAACAGGGAAGAACTATTTCAGGCCTTACTGGCCTTCCAGTTCTTTCCTCCATAAAGTCTGTTTTTTGTATTACTGTTATATTTTTGATGTATATTTTATGGAATAAAGAATATGAATATGAATAAAACAAACGGTATCTTGAATCTACATCTACATAAGTACTCGGTAAAGTAGACCAAGGTCGATATCTGACCGAGGATAATACTGCCTAGTCATATCTTTGGAAACACAGAATAGAGTCACAAGTATTGTGCTGCAGAGAGTCTAGATAAATTGGCACTGTTTCAATGTACGGCACTTGATATACGATAATAGCAGTGCTCGACGAATAAACACGTTTCCTGTTATCACTTTCAAAGCAATCGAATGTTATAAAAGTATCGGTTTGATTGAAACAAATGTGAGAAAAGTGTAAATTATCTGCGTACTCGACGAAAATTGATATAACAGTTGCTTTGGCCTTGAGAGCTGTCAATTACTTTCTTTTCTCCAATTATACAAGTTGTTTGACTTGGGCATTTCTAGCTCCTATTAAACAGTCGTAAAGTCGGCAAACTGTATTGTTGTGGTGCATCTGAAAATACACGCAAAGACTGTAGTTTGGTGACAATTTTTTTTAGATTCAAAATATTTATGCATTTTCCAAACACCTGCAAATTTTTATTTCGAAAAACTTCACCTTAGTATGAACAAAATCCATATCTTAGCAGGACCATCAACAAAAAGGTAGCTTACTTACTTTTGAATGCGTTTAACTCAATTTCATATATTGGTCGATTACAAACTTTGATGGACCATAACTTAACTTGGGGATATCGGATCAAGCTCACCGAGGTGAAATTTTATTTGGAACATTATGCTTGTGGACTGGCTTTTGTCTTGAAACATAAAACATGGACCTTGCAGATAGGTAAAAAGAAGAAAACAACCAGGGGTCAACTTAAAAGTTAGTTTGAGCTGGAAGGTCTACAAATAAGGAATCTACTTTCACGAAATTATCAGTTCTTGTCAACTAAGCATAACATGTCTGAGTTTTGGTTCATGTCTTCATGAAACCGATTTCATGCCAGAAATCATATTTGATATTATGCTTGCGAGGTTCCCAATGGGCAACATGTACGAGCTCACAAGTGCACCTTTTACTTCGGCCGCCCACATAACTAAACGTAAACACATACAGACTTGAAATTAAATATGAAATATATTTTTCTATTGGTTTCCGCCATATCTCAGTATATGACAACTCCAGGAAGATGGGTTTCGTCATTTTGTAAATATACATGTTAACTTTAAACCAAGACCCTTTCTGTGCATATCTGGGTTACACAGAGACAATGCGAAACTTGAAAGCACACAAACCTCTTAAAATTGTGTCCAAACTCGTGCACAATAATTCGGAATTAAGGAAATTAAATTGTCCATAGTTTCTTCAATGCATTACCTGGACGCGTGAAATTGTACTGGATTGTTTTACATATTGTTGGTTAGAAATTATGACCAGTCACATTTTGCTATTTCATCAATAAGAAGCGTACAGCGCCTGGACTCTCCCGGCGCTGTACGCTTGTACGCCTAGACTCTCCGGGCAAGCTCTTTTTAAGAACATTTTGTAAGTTCTTGCTTAAATTCAAACTGGCGTTCATGTTAGAAAACCAATGGGGAAAAATATATTGACCAACCCCTTTTTCCCAGTGCGTTATACTGAAGGGCACATGCTAGTAACAATTCATTCAGAAGAAGGTAAAATTGCCTTCCGGGTGCTTTACATACAGGTGAAAAACTGGCCTTGATCGCCTCGGAAGGCAGCCTCCATCAGCACCAGAACAGGTGCACCGAAGAAGCCTTGATAATGTCATTGGCTAGAGAAACTTTAAAAACGCTCGCCTCCGTCGTCGTGCTCGTACAATCCGGACTTCACTGGAAGATATGGGTGTTGGGTTGTTGCCTTGTCCTGTAAGATCTTCGATTATTAATCCCATTGATACCATCTAGGTTAAGAAACATGTTGGATTAACGCCGTATTGTATTAACCCACCAATGTGAAGGAGGTTGTTTGTTTGTTTGTTTTTTGGGGGGAGGCTGTGCTTGGTGCTTTTGCTTATAACCCCTAAGAACTCTCCAATCACCAATGGAAAGCATGCCATGGAGAATAATGACGTTGTACGCTTATCAATGATGACAGAAGAAATATTGATTGATCAGAAATTATCACTAACATTGTGTTAATTAAAACCTGTAAAGTTTCACATCTCTATGTAACGTACGAAAGGAAATATGGAAAATTCAGTTTCCTCTGATACATATTAGGCATATACTGAGCACGGCTTTGGACCTTATTTTCTTGGTTATTTTCACCTTCAAGCTTCCCATTGTTTCTGTGTCACTTTAGTGAGCTTTAAAGCGCCCTTGATTAGAAAGCACACGTCTCTAAAATTGGTACATACCAAGACATGGCGGATTAAATTGTTATATTCCATATTTAATGTCAAGTTGTCAAGTCTGAAGAATGGTATTCAATATTCTACAATTACATACTTAAACTATATTTCTAAACTTTATTCTAGGTAAATTTACGACAAATAAATCTGTATTAAGACCCACTGGACATCATGCATCATGAATAATATATTGTTAATAAGAGACACAAAAGCTTGAAAAACATACAAATATACAGATGTGGCTTAGGGTTTCTTGTTGCAGAGACTAAAACTAGCTTAAAATAACCAGTGCCCACTTGACCTATGACGCACATATATGTGTGTATTGCTCTATAAATGATTTAAAAAGGAAACCATTGAAGTTGTTTACACACTGTCTATGCTGTTTAAAAGATTTAAAATACATATTAAATTCACACAACTTCCTTGTTGTTTTTAGGTCTTTATGGCTTTGTCTATAATGTGTTTATTGTATTTTGATAATTGTTGTAATATAAACACTATAACCAAAAGGAAGCAAACAGACAAGGGGACGACATGTATTTGTAAAGGCCCGAGTGCCCATATCTCTTTCGAAGTCATTTGGGCCAGACTCCTATCTTGCGTTGTACGAGGGTCATTCAACACGTTCTACCTGTTGTATCATAACTTTTGTTCTACTCAAGGTAGCTACTTGAAACTTAGCACAATTATAGCTAAGAATGTCACCTACACATAGTGAAACAAATCGTATCAATACCCTTATTTCTACATTTGGGCATCGTCTTGTGTTATTTATGTGTCTGTTGAATATGAGTTTAATTTATATTGTTTTGCTTAAATTTGGCTGTTCTTTTGGGCATAATCGCGTCAGATCTCCTTTGGTCTTTTGATAATGTCCACAATATCATTGCTTTTTTATTCATGTATATGATTTCGTATTTGATATTGAAATAAATGAATCTGAATCTGAATCTGAATCTTTTCCAGATTTTCGTAGGTCATCTGACAAACCACAGTAAGGTTGGGTACACCGGAAACGGTGAAATATCTTATGACATTGCGCATGAAATTATATGTGCAGCCAGGCCAGTGTGCAGCTAATAGTGCAAAAAGTCATTTGTATCCGATAAAGTAAACTATGATAAAAATTACCCAGAGTCCCAATATTTGACCGGATGTCTTGTCCCCTCTCAGATAACGAATATCAGCTTAGTGTGTATCTTTGTACAGTTACTTTTCCAAGTGCGTTTTTACATGAAAAACAATATTTAAAGGATTTACAACACATTTTTTCAATCAAAATATTAAATTTATTTCCCTTTGTGATCTACTATGTAAATGTGTCAAAATAAAGCTTCATAATGGCACCATTTTACATCTTGTTTTATTAAGGTCAATTTCTTCGTAAACTGATGCGATTTTTTAATATGTGTAGGTGATATTTGTGCCAATTTTCAAGTAGCTACCTTGTACAGAACAACAGTTAATGATACAATAGGTAGGACTTTTTGAATGACTTTCAGGTATTTCAGGTAAGAGATCGCCACACTCACTTTTTCCCGAGTCTGTTCCTTTTCAATACATGTAGGGTCTGATAAGTGCCGTCTTTCTATATCATCATCATTCTTCGACTTCCGTCGAGATCCATGACACACATCTTTGCCAGCTACACTCTAAAAAATAATTTGTTGAATTTACTTTAAAAAATCTGTGCAACACGGTTGCCTTGATTTTATTAAGTAGGTGCAACAAGCATGTATTCACGTATGTTGTACTTAATTGACACGGTTTAAAAGAACTATTTTTATTTGAGTTACAAACACATAGTATTGCCGATAAATTGCATCTTATAAACTTAATTTAGTAAAACGTTCATTTAACTGAATAGCGTCAGTAGATTCCACATAAATAAAATGCTTAAATTGGGCTTGACTTACAACAAATTAATTGAAATAAAAAAAATGAATCAATTTCACTTTTTCTTGAGGCGGAGATTTCTCGATTGGTTCCTTGAGAAAACTTACCTTTGTACCTACCTGAAATCGAACCTGGGTCTCTGGGTCAAGAGTCTGATGCTTTGCCATATTCGCCACAGAGCCATTCACATTCTCAAAAGAGCAGAACATAAATTTATATGTGAAATGTAAATGATCATAGTAACTCATCATAACATTGTATAAAAACTACCCAATGAATGTATTGGACCTTCTTGTGTATATTCTTGTGTATATTAAATCATATTTGACCAGATAAACGTAAAAAATATGAATTTGGCTTCGTTTAGTGTCCTTTTTACTAAAACTCAAAATTTATTTGTAGGCTACATATACTACAATTGTCTCTATTTATTTTTACTTAACTGATTTGAGTTTGGTGTACGCAAAAGTATAAATTTTACATTTTGTTATCTTCATGAAGGTGTTGTCAACTTAATATTTGTACTTGTTGGTTCTACTTTAAATTTGTATTTAGTTGATCGAATTGAAATACATTATGTCATTGTTACTCATTCATGTTAGTAAATACGATGAAAACATAACGGCGGCTAGATAAATTCAAGTAATACTTGCTCAATTTTCGTACTCATACACCGTACTCATAATTATTGGACCCATGGTGTCAGTGCAACTCCAATATGTCAAGTTTAAATAACTTCATGTTATTTGGAGTGATAAGAATGCATATCTTATGAGTAATATCTGCAAATTAGATTTTTTACGTAACTCAAATTAATATTTTCTAAGTAGCATGAACTTAGCGTAAGTTTCATTTTTTAGAGTGTATATTTATCACACATTGCACTTCCAAGTTCATTGAAGTTCAAGCCAGTATCTCTACATATGGTATCAGGGTACGTTAAAGGTCTACAGCCTCTGTTTGGACATGACAATCTCCAAAGAAGGTTGTCCGATATGATTTGGTCCTTGGCTCGAAAGCAGTGACCAGCAAACTTGGCTCTCCTCTGTGCCACGGTTGTAGAAATAGGGGGTATATCACCATAAATTTGATGCTTTGTTAAATGTTGTTTCCAGGACATATTTTGGATACGCATTAGTAGCCTGGTGTAGGTGTCATCTAAGCGGTCTTGAAGCTCTTTCCTCAAAGTCCATGTTTCTGCGCCGTACAGTAAGATGCTTTCAACACAGGCCCTGAAGAAGTGAATCTTGGATGCCCTGGTAATATCAGACTTCCATATAACATCAAGCTTGTTACAGGCAATCCATGCTTGTGCCTTTCTTGTCAAGAAGTCATTTTTGCTATTAAATACATATGACCCAAGGTATTTAAAATCATCTACTTCCTTGATGGCAGTTCCATTCATTGAGTGGATAGGAGGATGATCAGAAGGTTCATTGAGGTTTAGGCATTCCGTCTTCTTTGCATTGAGCATTAGTCCTACCCTAGCCGCCGATTCTTCAAATGCAATCAGCAGATCTTGAGCAGACGACACAAGCTCCGCAGTCAGTGCGTCATCGTCCGCATAGTCCAAGTCGTTCAAATACTTTTGACTTTGACGTCCAGATCTTCTGCCAATTGTGAGGCCTTTATCACTCATGGTGTCAGCTGACTGGCGCAATATATAATCGACCACAATAACAAAAAGGAAAGGAGCAAGAGTGTCCCCTTGAAGAATTCCTGCTGTTGTAATAAATTCCTCAGTTGGACCATCCATGCTCTGCACAAAACTTGTTGGGTTGTCATACATTGTAGCAATGGCACTCACAATCTCCTCAGGGATACCATAGTTAAGTAAAATATGCATCATCGCCTTCCGGTTTACACTATCAAAGGCCTTTGAGAAGTCTACAAAGACTATGGATGCCCTTCTCTTTGAGATTCTCAATTCTTCGATGATTCTTCTTAGAGCAAGAATCTGTGGTAGGGTAGATCTATTCCTACGAAATCCATTTTGGTTCCTACGAAAAATGGGATCAATGTATGGTGTTATACGATTGAAAAGAAGCAAGTTGTAGACTTTCCCGCAATTGCAGATAGACAGATGCCTCTGTAGTTTCCGGGCTGCTGTAGAGCACCTTTCTTTAGAAGTGGTATGATGCATGAGGAGGAGAATGCCTTTGGTTTGTTACCTACAAGAGTTTCATTGCAGAATTCTAGAAGTTGCTCTTGGCAAATCTCATGCTTCCATATGAAAGCTGGGATGTTGTCAGGTCCTGGTGTTTTTGAACTGCTGAGCTTTTTGACAACCTTCTTAAGTTCTTCATGAGTAAATGGGCTGGTAGATATTGGCAACTGGTCAGAAATTCGCAGGTTGTAGAAAGAAGAAGACAGGTTTACAGGTTGTTGGTCAGTGTTTCCAAGAAGCCCTTTGAAGTGACTATACCAGGTCTCAAGACGCTCTTCTGGAGTTGCACTTTTGATCTTGATAATAGGTGATGATTTTCTATGTGATATAAAGCGCTTAGCTACATGTAAGACAGGTGTTTTTTTTATTATTAATGATGCTTTCTCAGTCATGCATAACTAATTGAAATTAAAATCCCGCGTATGAGTTCATGAATATTTATTATATGGCGCCACAACATGCAATCTGAACCTCGGAAATCTACATTCATCTAGATGCATCTAAATTTGACGTTTCCGTGTGGAGGGCCCCATTATCAAAGGCTATCATATGTTTTTCTTCTCTGCATTTACCATTTTCTTTCAACAGGTTCAAATGAAAGATGTCATTATGTACACATTACCATATGTGTCTGATGGTCCAGTCCACATCTAGTACCTAGGGCGTTCGAATCTCGTCCACTTCTGAATTGATAATTACAAAAAAATCCTTGCAATAGTTAATTGAAAATAATAGTAAATATTATACGATCATGTAGCAGCACATTTATAACATGACAAGTTGGGCATTGCGACCCGAGCATCGGACAAAAATGAGATCTTCGAACGAGTAGCAAATAAACACCATTTATAGCACATCACTAATTTTCAAATCATCCCTGTTCATTTCACCGCTAAAGTTCGGTTTAGGCAAAATCATACTAGATTAAAAGATTTTGAAAATCAGCCAAAATTGCTTTATGGCAAAATGGCCACAAAAATCAAAATGTTGCTATAGAAGTTCTAAATAACGGATTTTCATCGGGTTTTTTTTCTAATTAAGGAGGGAAATGATGATTCAAACATGTTTTGTAAGTTTGAATCTTAGTTTACCACCCCCTACACCCCAATTTTGACGGCCTAGCCTTACCCCACCTTAGGTGGTACCCCTTCCCCTAGTGTCCCCAAAATATGTAATAGAGATTACCCAAATGCCTTTGACCGGTTGCTTTTGAGTTTTTATGAAGCGGGGGAAAAAACCTTGAGGGGTTGCAATAATCCCCACCCCCTTCAGAGGACAAGGGTGAGATCAAAAAATGAGTTTTGCGGGTCACAAATTATAACTGTTTAAATTCGGCCATTATGAAAAGTATGTAGATTTCTTTTTTCAAAATGTCACCTTAATCATATTTCAGTTATATGTTTATTATTCCAATTTCGGTTGCTAATAAGGAAACCCAACTTGGTACTTGGTACCAAGTAATCTAAAGGAAGATTATTTTCAACAGGGCTCCAAGATATTTTTTCAAATTCAGTTTTGAATGCAGGAGGAAGACTGGAGTACGCAGAGAAAAACCTGCGGAAGCAAGCATGGACTTAAAACCAAATGTACATAAAGCGCCGTGTGGACTCGAATCCGGTGATAAAGGAATCTTAGTCCCCCTGAAATGGTAGTCCGCCTTCCATAGACCATAACGGAGTAAAGCGTGAAACAAATGTTGCGTGAGAGTTGTTAGCCTATACTTTACTGTACAACCCGGACAATAAGAACGGGGGACTTACATTTCTGCTACACCGGCACCTCATTAATGCAAGGCGAGGGAACTACCGCTCCGCCAACCTGCTCCCCTAAGAATTTCTATGTCCGAAAAATAAAATAATCAGATGTCAACAAAATGCATAGGGCCTACTTTTGATTTCGCCCCTGGAGTGTTTGACAAACAACAGCCACAACATTTATTAAAAGTTACTTTAATATTCATGATTTACGATGAGACAACTGCTACATATGAAATACAGGCAAATGCACATAGCAATATTCACAAAAATCATGTCAATCAAGTTTGATCAAATGCAAAAGGACTCACCTTTGGTCACCAATTATTCGCAGCTATTTCCAATATTGAAAATAATAAGATTTAGGCTCAATCATTAATTTGCATTACCGTTTAGAGACCAAACTTAGCGTACATAGCAAAAAAAAAAGACTAAAAGTTTGCGATTAACTCATCTCGATTAAAAAAAGACTAATATTTTTAATCTTTGAAGAGCAAAGAACGGGTTTTCTTGTTAATCGCCGCCAGAGTAAGCGCAAAAAAAGAGGAAAAACACGATTTGTTTAATCGTTTGGTATTTTTACTCGCTATTCGGATCAAATTTTCTGGTTCACACACTAAAATATACCGGGCAGAACGACGTGACCACAACGCAAAATGGAGCCCTTCCAAGAACATGCAGAGATACATGGATTATAATACCCGTGGGAATACCTGAATTCATGTCTATAGTCAAAGGTAAATGTAATTATCAATTGCATTAAATGCTGAACTATCAAATTATCATTGTCGGCGAGTCCAGCGAATATACTTAGCATGCCTAAGCTTAATCACTGCTTCGATACACACACAGTGCACAATCGACACAGCTATGTGTATAATTGAATAGCGCTGTTTATCTTCGTGGCTTTGTAATTGCGGGCCTCTTTGTGTCGTTGATCTGTACGTTAGAATATATGGCCATGATCTTTTTTAGCATTTTCTGAGCGACGATATTTTAAATGTTAAGACTTATTATTCTCCCGGTTATTCTCTGTAAACGGCCACCAAAGCTCTGTAACAACATAATAGGCTGCAGAGATTGAAGTTGAAAATGGGAGATGCCAAATTTAAGCAGTGTAAATAATAAATCAGTCTTGATATGACAATAAAATTTGATGATTCAGCACTTTTATACTAAAGTTAATAATCACATTTACCTCTGAATAATAAGTTCAGGTAGTCCCCATAGATTTAGCAATACCTCCATCTCCATGCCTTTTATTCAATCAATAATCGATTAAGGTTAAAATTTTGATCAACGCGGGAGTAAAAAGGGAACTAGTCTACTAATAGAGTAATTTTTAATCTACCTTTAAGATTAAAATATTTACTCTTTTAAAGGATTAAACAATTTAATCAATAAAAGAGTTATCCTTTAATCTTGCAATATTGATTAAAAATTACTCGGAAAACGACTAGTTCCCTTTTTACTACCGTATTGATTAAAATTTTGCTCTACGTTGAGCAATTATTTTTTTTTTCATGTAACGTTCGGTAACGTTTGTGACCGCGCACGGAAATGGTTTTTTGCTCCAAATGACTTCAAAGTACAAATTCTCTGAAGTGCCAACGATTTTTCTATTGCGCTTTACACCGATTATGGGTAACATATTCATAAATATTTCATAAGAATTATATACAATTATACCGCCAGGATTTATTTTAATGCATTGTTTTGTGTTGTAACGTTTGGTAACGGTTGTGACATTTTGGTGTAACTTTTTGGTAACGTTTGTGACATTTTTGAAACAAAACATGTGCTCATTCATGCACGGATAGACAAACTGTACATTTCTGATTGGAAAATACTTCTCACGTATCAAGTAACAAATGTATGACTGAAAAACATGTTTATGTGGTCAAATAAAAAAGCTAATTTTTTGCTTGAAATCAAAAAAGGTTTAGTTTTCACTGGAATGAGCCTTATGCGACAGAAATAGTACGTCGTCATAAAACAATCCCATAACTAACCATCCCTTACATAAATTAGTCAATAATCAATGGCAATGTTCCTGCTAACGGTTTTGAAGTTGTGTCAATTAGAGTAGGTTAAGATAAGTTGTAGACATGTCACAAGGGAACGAGATGAGCCTTAGGGCTGTATTTCTTAAATGAACTACAACTCTTGTGCTTCAATAATACCACATTTTTAGCGCAGATACACTGACAACTTTGGTGTTTTTCTTTTAAATTTAAAACTTAAGTGGTCAAGAGCCAAATTTTATTGAAAATATCCAAATTCAAATTTTTGACGGGGAATATTTTGACGCGACACTGCAAAATTTGTTTCGGTCCGATTTTCATTTTTTCCCCTTTGTTGTAGTTCTTTGAAATACCTTACCTGAAACAACTAAAGCACTTTTTGTGTGGAGGACCTTGACCACTTAAGTGTTAACATTTGCGGTGCTTTGAAGATAATGTAAAGACTCACTAGTTCCAGTGTAGTTCAATTCCAGATAATGCACTAAGCATTTTTTACAGTTCAATAGAATTACGTTTCCTTGTATCAAAAGATTGGTCATCAAATATTGCATAATGTCGCTACGGATATTAGTGTGAGAAAAGTGTGAATTATCAATGCCCTTGAATTTACATACATGTTGCGTTGCCTTTCAAAGTTGCAATCTATCAATTACTTCATTTACGCCAATTACTACCGGGAGTTTGACTTAAATCAGGAGTCTGTATTGTTTGTCAAATAAGCATTAAAATGACAGAGTTGTGTTTATATGCCTTTATACTCGTAAAACCAATTTCATGGCAGACATCACATTTGATATGTATGCTAGAGGAAAGCGGCTGGTGGTGCAATAATAAGCTATAATATTGTAATAAATACTTGGCTTGAATATCTGTGATGTTTATGCATATGACACGAATGCAAGTTAAAGGTAATATGCAAAGGTTGGGCATATTTGACAACAACATCTAGAATTCAACTGTATCAAACAAATTAAACACAAAAGTAACAAATTTTCACCAAAGCAACAGCAAAATAGGATAAAATAACTATTACTCAATGACCATTTCACAAAAACTAATGATCCAGGCAACACCCAAAAATGACAAGCATATAGGGTTACCCAAGAGTTATGCAGTGTTGCCAGTCACAATGCAAACCAATGGGGTTTTGGTGTTGTATATTGAAATATTTTTTGACTTTTGACTAGAAACAGTGTTTAATTTTGAAAATAGTTGTTAAAGTTTACTTTTAATATCATTTGAAATTCATACATTATTGTAAAGCATCATTTGGAATATAATTAACTTAATACCAGTCAATAACAGATAAGTGAAAAATTTCAACACACACAAATATTGCTTTAACTCTTTACACTTCTATGCACTGCAGAAGTTGGTTGCACAGGTCAGTAACCCTTATGCATGTAATAATTCAGTGGACTGAAAGTGGTATAGATTTGTGTTGTGTATGCTAAAAATGCTTATAGTTTTATTGGGAAGCAAAACAATGCAGGAATTGTTGTGTATTCGTCCTATATTAATGTTAATTGGTTCATTACTGCGCAGTGTTCACCTTCTTTGCATATAACCTTTAAAAGCCGGTACTTAAAAGGGCCGATGGAAATGTTAAGCTGTATTATACAGTATTTCATATTTTTAGAACACTTGAACTCTAACAAATTCACACAGGCATTTTCTTAAGGCTTACCGTTATATAATAATCGCTTTGGCCCGCATTCACACAAAGGTTATTCCTGGAATAACTTTATTCCTGGATAAGTCATTTTTGAAATATAAAATCCACAGTTCTAGACTTGGTTGGAATTTACAAAGCCTGGAATAAGTAGTCCCTGGAATATATTTATTTTTCATATGTGAATAATAATGAAAAAAATGAAAGACTATTGCATCCCTAGTACCGCGGGTACATTTCGCTAGTCCGACAATGCGCTAGTCCGACACTGCGCTAGTCCGAAAATGAAATACACGGCGCTAGTCCGACAATGCGCTAGTCCGACACTGCGCTA